>CAMOHE010054391.1:0-20893 GCA_946598075.1 Artocarpus hirsutus | reverse complement strand
ATTTAGTAAGATAACACAAACAAGTAAGCATACAATGTGTTTATGTGTTAAAACCTTACAAAAAATCACAACCTTATAACAATAATTCCTAACTCAGAATTCAATAAGTCGTCTAGAGGAGACTTTCCAAATTTAACTAGGAACACGGATCTCCTCCAAGTAGTATATACCATCCAAGACCCATTTGATATAGTATATACTAATAATAGCTTTTTTTGGCCATCATGTAAAAAATGATGATAAGCATAAAGTATTTATTGTTCTTTTAAGAATTTTGATTTGCTCTAAATTTATAATCTTTATAATTTTCTAGAGCTATATATGTTCTAGAGTTATATTCTTGACAATAACATAAATTTTATTACATATTTTCTTATTTTTATAACATTTATAATGTCATGATAATTACATGTGTAACATTTATTTTATGGCGTTAGGAAACTTGATAATGTAAAGTGCCCAAAAGAATAATGTATAAATTAATATTTGTTGGAGTCATGGGAGCAAATATTATTGTTGTATATAAATAATTATGTATTATGTTATATTATATTATATCATATTATATTATATTTAATATATATTTTACGTAAAATTGGCGTGTATTACATTATATTGCATTACATTATCTTATATTAAGATGATAGTGTAATTAGAAAAGTTTTAAAAAAAGATACATGTATTATACATGAACATATGTATGTTCAACGTCGTAAAGGAAATGAAAAAAAAAAAAAGAAAAAAGAAAATTGTCGTGAAGGCAAAAGAAAAAGGAAAAAAAAAGAAAAAAAAAGAAACCAAATTAAACTAAGACTAAGGTTACTTATGCCCATAAATATGTGGCTGCAAGCACACATATTATTCCTATCCCTTTTTCTTGTCTCCATCTTTTCTCATATTCCTCTATGCTTTTATGATTTCTTTTCTTCCCTAAACCTCACATACTATTAGTTTAGAATTTTGCTTTCTTTAAGATTGTCTCTCTCAAAGAATCCAAGAACACAAGGTATGAATTTATTTATGTGTATGATGTTTTAGTTTTGTTAATGAATGTATTTATAGTTATAAGTGTTTGGTATGATTAGGGTGTTGAAATTTGGTGTATGTTGTTGAATTAGAATATGCAGTTTTGGTTTCAATTGTTGAATTTTTGTTCAATTGTTGAATTTTTGTTATATATCATGAATATGACGATTCTAATTTTTAGGAATGTTCAATCTTGTGATGTTTAGCTATATTTGATTTTTAAGGTTGTATAAGTTTGGTACAAATTTAACATAATTTTTGTTATTGGAATGTGTAGCATGTCTGATGTTAATATTAACTCTAAATTCAAACATGTGTTTTGAATTATTTTGAATTTATTTGGAGCCGAATTTTATATATACTATGATTTTATATGTCTATTATGTGTAATAATTTTTATAAATTATTTTATAGCATAAATGATTTAGTCCATAATTTTTAATTGGGACTACTCACTGCTTAGGCTTTGCTACTATATTTTATAATATTAATTATGTGATTTATTTAAATTATCAAACAAAATTTTTACGGGTAAAAAAAATCTGAGAGTTATATATATGTGTTAACTTTATTCCTGCAAATTTTCATGCTCTAATTGAATGTGAATCGAAAGATATAAGGTGATAAATCCTTACAGGTTAGTTTTTGTGACTAACAGAATTACTTGAATGTTTTTAAAAATTGAAAAAGGTATTTTGGATTAATATTTTCAAGAGAAAAAAATTTGAGTGATGTTTTTATATGTTAGCTATGCTATGGAATAAGTTTTTGATTTTATTCATGCTTATAAGTTGAGATTAATTTCTCTAAGTGATTAAAGATTAAGTTTTCTATCTTTATGTTTCTTGAATCTAAATACATATTTGTGACTCAAAGATGCTTTGTTTCATTAAAAATGATATATGATGATATAATATGGTATTAAATAATATCATAAACATGAATATTAATTTCATGTACTATATGAATGATTGACATGAACGCTTCAAAAAGTGAGCACATTGAGAACCACAGCTATATCACTCAATTTAAGATTTAGTTGTAATGACCGAGAAAATTTCATTAATAAAACATAATATTTAATTAGGTTTAATTAATGAATTTACTTTTAAAAATGTGATTTTTGTAAAAGTTGTAATTTTTATACAAAATTACGATGAAATGTGAATGAACGGCGTTGATCGCAAATTTTATGGTAAATATGTTGCAATTTTAGGTATGGTAGAATACAGATTTTATAAGTTGAATTACTTAGAAATTTATGAATAATACCCATAAAATAAATTTTATGTCACAATTAATTATAAAATTGTGGTATAAATGAATGGATGATTAGAATGTAAATAGGACATGGAGGTTGTCCAAACCCTAACCTGGGGTAGGAAGGAGGCTAGAGCAATATAAGAATACTGCTAAGTGAAAACGCAGATATGGAAAAAGTTATGATTGGCCTCCAAAATTGAACGAAAAGTAAGTTAAATATTTTTATACAGTCCAAGGATAAGAAATACACTGATTTGATCATGACAGTATAAGAAAAATACTGCGTAACAAAAAATTACACTGTGTAAATTTTAGGCCCAACAAAGTGGACACTTAACCGGATTTGATTGGGCCACCAAGGCTAGAAATGTGGCCCAATGACATGAGGACACCTAGGGGTAATCAAGTGGGTGATCATGAGTCACCAAATGGATAAGTGAGCATTTAAGGCTTAGTTATCACAAAATTTTTTCTCTTTCTTCTCCTCCCAAATTCGGCAGCCATTGTTGAGACCTTCAAAAAAAATTTCTCAACCCCAAACTTTACAAAAATAGCCCCAAAACAATTTTTAGAAGCAAGCACAAGGATTTTCACAAGATTTAAGATGAAATTCTAAACTTTTTAATGATTTTTTAAAGGGTTTTTCATGGGTTGAAGAAAGAATATTAACCCATGCTATTTTCGCATGAAAAGGAGGCTTAGAAGGCAGTTCAAAAGGAATTTCAAGGCTAGAAACCAAAAGGAGGATATTTTGGTAAGTTTTGGCCTTTAAAGTTTTGAAATTTATGAATTTTATTTGGAATTTTTATTCTCTCAAACCCATATGAGTTTTTGAGCTTATGATTGATGGAATTTCATGTGAATGTGATGAACGGCATGTTTGAATTGTGAAATTTTGATTTATGGTGCAAAATGGTAGTTTTTGCATAAAATGGTATTTTTGTAATTTTAAGGTTAAATTTTGTAAAAATGGAGTTTGAGCATGAGAATGACCTGAGTTAGGCATGGAATAGTCTCTGCAGGGGTAGATTTGAAATTTTGAAAAAGATTTTCACAAAAACGTCCTAAGGACTAAATTGAGAGAAAACTTCTTTTCTCGGCAAATTTGAAAAATAGCCAAAAACACCCATGTACAGTGAGATTTTGAGAAAAGTTAAAACATAAAAGTTGTAGATCTCGACGAAACTGTAGGGCATTGGAGATGGTTCATCGAAAAACTCAACCGTTTGTGAGTTTTTGAATTTTCAAGAAATTGTTAAAAGTAAAAAAGTGTTAAAATGACAAAAACGTCATTTCTCAAAATGATTTGAGGTATGGTACTTCAAGCAAAATGTTTCTTATGAAAAATAGAAAATTTTGGTGTAAAGTGAAAAATTTTAGCCCGGGGAACAAAATTGTCAAAATTTTTGGTTTTGGAGCTAAATCGTAAAGTTTTATGAAAAAGGGGCATAAGAGTGAAATGAAGTGTTACGAGCCACTAGGACATTATTCTTAAGTTAATAAGTGGCTATTGATGTTAAAATAACAAAATCGAGCTCGGATCGGTCAGTAAGGCACGGAGGGCAAAATCGTCATTTTTGCCCGAATAAACCGAGTAGCTCTAAAAATGTCACAGATAGGAAAAGAAAGTGATTAGAAAGATTTTTGTCCTTCATAAGTGATGATAGGGTAGAACCAAAAAGAAATAAGAAAACCAGTATTTACAGAGTTGTGTATAGTTATACAACTCGAATAATTAAGTAACGAACGTTTTGAAATGAAAAGTATTGGAATTGGCTAATGGTTTTGTAATTGGCCAATAAGATCTTAGGAGTCTAGGAGAAAGGAGACTGAAATTAATTTTGCAGTGCTCTAAAACAAGTAAGTACCCTTCTCACCAACAGTATGAAATGGTAGGCGTAGAATGTGTATATATATACATTAGGGTATATACTATGATGTAGACTTGTATGTTGCTATGAAATGGATGTCTAGAGGTATAGAATCAATACCTGTGTGAATACGATTAGAGTACCTAAGTATATAACATGTTATATACTGTTATGTACCTTATACTATGTACCTATGTGTACAATAATGGATACATGTATGTGTATGAAGTAGACACCTGTATGTACTCTGTTATGCATACGAACTTATATATATCATGGATAACATGTGATTATCATTTCATGCCTAGTATGACAACTATATTAAATGGATTGGTAACTATGTCACCAGAAGTTAAGAAAAGTGTAGTACCGACTCCTGAAGTAAGGGAGAGTTTAAAGGATAAAATATGGTCACGGTGTTACGTAGACCTAAATGATATTGCGTAATGGTACGAACACTTGGGCCCTAATGAAAGATAAGAAATGATCAAGATAAGGAAAGTTCACAAGAAAGCATAATTGAATCATGCATTCATTTGATTGTCCATGTGAGATTTATGGGACTTACTAGGCGTAAGCTCATTAAGTATTTCATGTTGTAGGTATTTTGACAAGAAGGTCAGAATAAATGTTAACGATGAGCTGGCGGATGAATGATATGTGTAGGTCAGGTATGGAGTTCGCTACTAAATGTTTCTACTGTATATATGTATTAAGTTGTTTTGAAATGAAATGTTTAAAAAGAAAAAGAGTGTAAAAGTAAGAATGATTATGTAAATATAAGTATGTGAAAGTATTTTGGGAGTTACCAAAATTATTGTACGTGAATTATTTATTTCAGTTTAAAAAAAATTTTCCTAAATTTTTGCCCCTAAGTAAGAAAGAAAGAGTTTTAGCACAGCCTGAAAAAGGTGGGTTGTGACATTAGTAAGCAAGCAAGTCAAGTAAGTACATTCTCACTTGTAACATAATAAAGTTTATGAAAATATTAAGCAATATTTTAAAAGTAAAGGTTTGTGATTTAATGTTTTCATTTCAAAACCTTTTACGATGAATTTTTCTAAGGATGTTTTTATGTTTATGTTTTTATGGTTTATGATAAGTTTTCAAACAAAGCTTATATATATATATATATATTTATATACATGCTTATTTATCACTTAATTAAGTGTTGCACACTACATGTTTATGTTTATGTTTATGATGTCTCGTAAGTTTTGGACTTGTCATATTTGGTTTAGGACTAGCTACTCTACTCCTCTCATGATGGCTCACCTATGATGTTAATGTTGCAACGCTTGGGCCCTTAAAGATAAAATGAATAATTTTTTAATATGGAAGTTTAAATGAAAATATATATTCTATATAAACCTGTGCCTTGTGCACTACTATGATTATGATTACAATGTTATGTAATGATTTTTATAAAGTGTTTTATGTTGTGAGATAGGAAAGTGTTTTTTCTAAGCTTAGTTTTATATCATGTTGTAGATAAAGATAAGATATAGGTTAACTAGGATGGAGGACAAGGGCAGGCATGTGTACAAAGAGTGTTGGATTGAAAACGGAGATATGTCATGAAAAGAATTTAAACTCAAACAAAATTTCAAATATTATGTTCTATATTTTTATTTGTTTAAGAATCAGTTCTATTTGTAATATATTCTTTTGAACTTATGTTTTGTAGAATACAATTTGTATTTTAGATTTTTGGTTTCTTAGGTTATTTATTAAATAATATGCTATATAGTTCATTTCTTCCTAATTAGTCTTAATTAGTTGTTTGATTAGAAGTTAGGAGTGCTTGCATTATATGTGTGAATTTGTATTTGCTAAATATTAGTTTTTTGTAAAATAAGTTTTCTACAGGTGGTCTGTTAGTTGAATGTCTTAGGTGTTCTATTGGTCAACCAAGAAGGAAAAGTTAAATCCAGTAAGTAGTAAAAAATATATATGTATTTCCTAGGATATTTCTTTGAGTGTTGTTGATTGTTTTAAACTTTTTATTAGTAATTATTAAGTTTAACATAAAAGCAACATTCCTTACGGCGCTCCTAAGGGGGCGTTGTAGCAAACAAGCAACGCAATAAGCAAAGCTACAAGCAATATAGTAACCAATCGTAATATTGTGGTCTCATCCTAGAGAAAAAGAACATAAAGAATACAAAAAATCAATCGAAACATATATCGATTCTTCATCTTATATCTTCTCGTTGTATCCTTCTTCATGTGACATCCATCTTCAATTTTTAATCTCATATAGATCAAAAAATTTATTTTTTTTGGTTATCATAAAATTCTATGTTTCTCAAAATTGCCTCAAAAACAAAAATAAAAAAACTACACTGAAAAACGCATCAATTTTCTAAAAATGGTTTTGTCCGAGACCAGCCTACTAGTTTGTAATCATCGACCAGCCAAAAAAAAAAATTAATCAAAAAATAATTAAAGCAAAAAATTTAATCAACCATAGTTATTTAATTGCATTCACCACATAATCTTATGACAACATATAACTATATAAAAACCCTAGAGTGCTAACTCTCTAAAAAATTCAATTCAAGCATAGGAGAGATCAAAATTACATAATTATTGACACAAATCAACGTAAAACATGTCTCTGATATCAGTTGCTAGCAAACGTGAACAGAGTAGAATTTTGAAAATTTTAAATCAAAGACTTTTTTTCAAATAACAAGTTAGGATGCTATGTATATAAATTAATTAAGATCTTATGTGCCTCTTAGAATTGAAACCGTACTTCTAACAAGAAAAAACTTCAACAGAACTGGTACTGAGAATTGTATCTGGAAGAATTTCAATGAACTAGTCTTCTTTGCTATTCTCTTTTTCACGACTAGAAAGCGAGTAGGCACATGTCATTCAATTCATCTCTTGGTAACGTCTTCTTCCAACCACAAGAGAAAACCAAGAGCTAAGTTTGGGATATTGAATAATAACCTTACGGGAGTTTCAGATTTTATCTCTCTAGAATACTCTCTCTAAATTTCTCTAATGATCTTAAAACATTAGGAACATGTATCCTATTTGATAGTGGTTGGTAGGGAGTCAATTCTACAGAGATAGAGCTTCTAAATTCAAAACTAAGTCAAAATCTGCATTAAAACATGTGAAAGACGCATAACAGGATTATGCTTAACCAGCATGCCAATTGTATTGTTTTTTGTAATTAAGTTACACTCCACTGGCCGGTCAGACTTGGTCATTGGTTTGGTAATTTGCCTAGTTTTGGATGTTTCTATATCTTATTCTACATAGGAATCTTAGATAAAGCCTCAGTTATAATTCGAATAATGCAATAGAGAAGTTATTTCATTAAAACAGTCATATACAGATAATCTCCTATCAAATAAAATATATACTCAAATAATTCAACATGTTTGTCTTGAATTAATTTATAAAATTAACTTAACCAATAAACTAACATGAATTATTAAATCCAATCAACCGAATTTAAACCAATCTAAGAATTAACATAAGTTATCAATATGTATGAAAAAATATGCCATATCATCACAGGAAATATTGTGAGCTAACAAAGAAGATTCAATGGACATATATAATCAAGCTCCAATAATTATAAAATAATATATCCCCGACACATTCATTTTATAATGATAAACTCTTAAGCTATTCCACTAAAAACTTAGAGCTTCATTCTCGAACTATATATAAATTACAAAACTCTACTAAGTTAATCATCCATGACATATCATAGTATGTAACATCCCCATAGGATATTCATAATCAATTTAAGGATAAAATTCTATTGTACCTTCTCAATTATTTTTATCTTATGTTTCATTATCTCACCATTAGATAACTCACTATTCATAATCAACACAAATAGTATATCATTCAGTTACACGTAAAGGGTTGAGCACTCTAGTTTTCTAATTATATGATAATGCTTATAAGAGAATATCATAAACTCTACAAAAGAGCTATGGATTTGATATCTATAAATAACAAGTCTACATCAATAAAGAGTCATGTCTTCAATGTACCAACATGTGTACCTTCATATAATTCAAGATGTCACTTTTTGGTACATCAAAAGACACAAGTCAAAAATACGGGCCTATTAATTCATTTCAAGATTAAGATATGACACATATGATTGTCTAAAGTAAATTTATTTAAACAAATAGAATTATTAATTAAATCAATTTGACTTTTGTGCCTATCCAATATATCGTCACTTATGACAATATACCAATATTTTTATTCACGAAGTCCAATTCCGATGACCAAGACAAGCCATTTCCTATTAGAGATGTAAATAACATAATAATCTTTACATGAATAAGTGTCCAACTTTGTTCCATCGATTGCGGATCTTTTTATTTAGACCATCAACTTTAAAATTCATGTCTTCCGCATAATCTATCCATCCTATGTACGATCTTAAAGGTTGATAGTTTCAGACTTTACTTTGTTTATCGTATGTTAATGTAATGACTAAGAAAATCCTAGAATTAAATAGTGTAATTTACATATTTAAATCAAAGATTTCCTTGGAAATATTATGCACGAATTTCGTGATTAAAGAATTTATGGAATTAATATATGATTATTCCAAAAATTCTATAATAGATTCTATAGTTAAATTAATTAACCATCGTAATTTAATAAAAGGATTGATAAATTTCACTGCAACTAAGGCAGAAGAAATTTATCTGTAAAGAACCTGAGAAATTTAATTATGAGTATTTCTAGATGCAATACTAAGTTAGTAATATATCGAGAAACACCCTAACATGAATTAGAGCCTTAATTGCCAAATTAGTCAAAAAATAGAGCTACACAAGTAGCCATAACGACAGAAAATACTATGTAAACTCGGATAATGACATTGTTAAGAACTATGTCATTATAGAGGTTAGATGCTGAAAAAAGTCACATTTGGACTTTTAGTAAGTCCAAAATAAATTTCTAGACTTAATGCAGTCAAAATCGATACATGATTAACTTTTATCAATATCGGTTTATACTGTGCTTGGTGTGTCATAGTATATGAAAAATAGGAGAAGACTTATCAGGTAATAAAATCTTCTGTCGGCTAAATTAATTATTGCTAACAGTATAAAATTTACTTACTTGAGAAAAACTTGTAAGCATAAGTAAAGGACAAGAATCCCTTGATTTAAGCTTCCACCTCATGATGAATGTCCTTTGGCATTTAATAAAATAAAACTTACACTCAACTCAACCTCAAAAATGGCACGACCTTTAGGAAAGCTTAAGCTTTGTCTAAGCTTTATCAAGTCACTTAAGTGATTAGCTAAGCATGAATTAAGCAAGAAAAATTAGATTAGGCAAGACCTATATAAGAAAAGCCATTAAATGCATCACAAAGTTTTGTCACATTTTCCCCACTTCTACGTTCTCCACCAAGTACCACAAGCCCCCAAGAGACAAAAATTTTTCCCCATTTCCCTCTCTTCTCCACTGTATGTCCCCTAGTCCCTAAGAAGAAAATTTTCTTCCCTATTCTCTTTATTCTCCACCATGCATATTAAGGGCTCCTAAGAAAAGATTTTTGTTTCCCAAGTTCCTTTCCAAAAACCAAACAAAAATCAAGCTATATTCCAAGTATTATCCCACCCTTGTCACAACCCAAAAATTGGCTCCAACAAGGAAAAAAAAGAAGAATATAAAGAAGATTTTAGAACATTGGGATTGTGGTAATATCTACACCTTTTCTTTCTATCCATTTTCCTTAGCAAAGAAAAGAAAATATGTTGGTTAGATAGCATTTATGTGACGGCAAAAAACAAGTTAGATTTTTACATGATAAAGTTTTGATTTAGTGTTTGAACAAGAAGAGAAGAAAAAGTGGAGTTTGAAGCCTTAAGAACACCTTCACAAAAGTAGTCTCCAAGGGTAAGCAAATCTAAACTTTTCTTTAATTTTTTTAGGTTAAAGTTTACAACTTTAGGAGAGATTTGATGATTGGGTGATGAAATGGATTATAATAATTATTTATGTGTTGTTAAGTGTGGCTTGTGCTTGTATGATATGCAAAAAGTTAGTACATACATGCTAAGATTATTTTTTTGCAAGTTTTGGTTTGTGGATAAATTTTCCACAAACTTTGAATGCATAAACGGAGACTTAGAGTCGATTTTTAAAACTTTGCCGAACACGAAACTTTTAGATTTTGACGTTTTGAACAAAAACCCAAGACTGTAAAAAAACACAGTTTTGACTCTAAATAAGCCTATTGAATAATTTTTAAGGACTGCCTAGAATAGTCTTAAAAATTGTCTAAAAACAGCCCCTAAAACTGTTTAAACTAGTTTGTAAAAGTTGTCCAAAATAGTTCCAGCACTGCTACAATTGTTTTGCTATTTTCAGACCATTTTGGGTCTGAATTTTATGTTTCACCAAACATACAAGTTTTAAATGTCGATGAGACAAACAACTTTCATGAAGAAATTTTCTCCAAAATCTACTTCTAAAGTACACTTAAGGACAGTTATCCAAAATAGTGTAAAAACTGCATTTTTGTGCAAAAAACTGTTTTAGAGTTTCAAGGCCAAATTACAATTTTTGCAAAACATGAAAGTTTTGGTTTGCAACAAAATGAAGAACTTTTGTGAAGAAAGTTTTGTGAAATACTACTTTTAAATTGGACTTTAAATTAGACATATAAAAATAGTCAAAACTTTTAATCGGTAAAAATTTTAAAGTTTTAACAAAGAAGCAATTTTGTCAAAGAAAAATGATAACCGAGACTTCAAATACAAACAAGTAAATCACTGAAACATACATTTAAAATAAGTTACTTTTATGGAGGAAAAACTTTCAAAGAAAAATTGTATTTACTATACGATTCACGTAAACCTTGCAAACTAATCTTTCGATATCAGTTTTTATAAACAAAGATTGCATGACTTTAAAATTTGATTTTTCACTATACTAAGAAATTATAGTACTTTTGAAAGATTATATAGGTCCGAGATTTAGTAGGTTAACAATTTCGGGTATTATTTTATAGAGCGATTTTTATTTAAAGTTCCTAGTTAAACGGGTAAGAAATTCAAGGATGAACTTTAATCGTTTTCAATTAAACACTAATTTTATTAGCCTAAAAACTTGGTACGCTAAAGCTTTAATACCATAATGTTAGGCATGGGTCCAACGCACATTTTAGTCTAAAATGTTGCTTAGGACACAGTCATCTGTAGAATATATATGACAATATGATATTATTTTTGGGCTTACGGACTTAAAAACCAATTACAGGCCCATTAAATGAATTTAAATTAAGCCCAATTAGAACTTAAGGTAAGAATCATGAATTTAAGAAATGTCTAATTTAGTGGATTAAAGTCTCACGGATTTAAGGATGATAGATAATTAATTAATTGTTTTAAAATTAATTAATTATCAACTTGGATACAAACAAATGGCAATTAAGAAAAAGTTTAAATATTATGAGGATTTAGTAAAAATAATCCCTGTAATAGAAATGGTGAAGTTCATGATCAATTGATAAAAGAATTTAAGATCTAATAGAGTGATCGAATTCTTGTGGTTATGCTAAAATCCAAATAGCATAAAATAAAGTATTCTTACACACTACAAATGGGTGTTTTGTACAGATTTGTTTTCATTAAAAAAGAAGGAATTCATAATCTATAGGGAAGCCTCCTTTACTGAAACAAGTAAGTAGGAATCTCGTCTATAATATGAATAGTTTTCAAATAAAATTGTTTTTACATAATTTCTAACAAATATGAAATGCATGTTCAGTGATATGCCTTGCTATAATTTTGTTAAGACATATATATTTATCTAAGATATAATAAGTTAGCATCTTGTGAAGATATGAATGATGTGTGATGTATGCTGTATTAAAATATATTGTTTACTTGCTTTCAATTAAGCATGTTTTTAGTATTGATATGTAGTGCTATGTAGTAACATGTCATACTGCACACACATAATAATACAAGTGAAACTAAACAAGATAAGTTAAAGTTGTAGTACCAACCTCTCGACTCACTGAGAAGATTGATTGAAAAAAAAAAAGAAGAAGAAGAAGAGGGAAGATGGCGTTGTTGGGACTTTGTAAATCCTAATGACAACAATACAATTTACGATCTCGGTGTCGTTAGGGACCTCGCAACCTTGACTTCCTGATGATCATGCGCACAACTGATATGATCACCTAGGTCAAATAGTAAGTGAAGATAAAGTTCAGATAATTGAGCATAAAACAAATCAATAAGCAAGCATAAAATGACCATGCATTGATTTATCAAATGATTTTTCAAATTGTTTTATGAGTTGAACTTCCTACTTGTTGAGCGAAAGCTCATTTGAGTGTGTTCATGCTATAGGTAAGAAACCTGTCAGCATCACTCGACCGAGTAGTGGTGAGTGGCAGACGAATGATGGAGATGGGTATAGATATTGCTCACACAAAGAAATGTTTTTTCGCATTATGTTGCTTTCTATAAAATTTAGCACTTATGAAAATTAAGTAATTTTACATAATAAGCCTTAGATACCGAGGCTGAAGTCATTCGACCTTAGATTTAAAAGAAAGAAAGAAAAGGATGTAAGATTTTCTACAAGAAATATATACATATATATATATATATATGTATTTATAGATTTTGCAATGGAGAATGCAATGAATGCATATAATTTATAATTTTTCGAATAAGAAATTATAGAAGTAAATGGTTTTAGAAATGTTTTTAAAGTATCATTTTGAATCAAGGAAAGTATTTAAATCAAGAAAATTATTTAGAAGAATAATTTTTAGAAAAATTTATCATGCTAGATTTAAAGGATTAATTCTAAATAAGTTTTTGTTATTTGTTATTAATTCTTAATAAGTTATTGTTATTGTTATTGTTATTTAAAGAGGCATGAACATAAAGAAGACATATTTGATATATGAAACAATTAATAAACTTTTTACTGATTAAATGTCTTCAAAAAAATTATTATATTATTTAATCCTTATGGCACCTAGTGTAACAGTTTGTAAACAATAAGATGTTTGAAAAGTGTGAATTTGTTAGGCGGGCGTTACAGTTTGGCATGTTATTTAGGATCACAAACATTAAGAATTTGTTAGATTTGATGATAAATCAAAAACTTTTTCTATTATCTATTGAAACACAAATTCTAATTTTATTCCATATTCAGATTAACACTTTAAATACACATCCAAATGTCAATTTAGATATAAATTCAAATCACACAACTCAAATCAAAATAATCTAAATCAACACAATTCAATTCCATTTACCAAACAGACCCTTAGTATCGATAAAATAAATTACATAATTCTTTCAACTTTTTCTCTCTTAAAAGGTGTCTTGTGATGTGAATTATGTGATATGGTAGTCATGTTTCTCAACAATGAAAGAGTGGACAAGTTTCGCTAAATTCTTGTACTGCTCTTAATTTTACACGATTCTGATATAATTTATTATTTCAAAATTTTCTTTTTTTAATACTCTTGTAATTTTTAACCAATCATAATTATATATTGATTCTTAGATCAACATGTTATCCCTTAGTGATGTACAATTTTTAGACACCCAGTTTTGATTAATTAAAAACATAAATAGTGGTGAATAACTTCATCATATTTAGTAAGTTTTTTTTTATTTAAGAGCTTCTGTGAAGTGAAATTTTTTTTTTTTTAGTTGAAAGAGAAATTTGCATGGGGTGAAATAGATAATGTGCCTTTTCAACTCATCTCTTTAGCTCTATGTCATTCTCTTCTTTAACAAGTGCACACTAGCGGAGCTGTGCATGGCCGAATGGGGATAGCCACCCCCATTGAGTTTTTGAAAATTAAACTATGACCCTTAAATTTTTTTTAACTTTTTAGTTTTGCTTCTATATCGTACAGTTCTCTATATGTGTTTGGTACTTCCTAAAAAAATTAGTGTACTGTTTTGTGTATTTTTGGTGTCGTTTATTTTGATTCTTTTTGAAAAAGTAATTTACCACTATGCCCCACTGAGATTGAAGATTGGCTCGCCACTGCAAATGCATAAATATTTTTGTTGACACACTACAAGCTCACTCGAGAAGAGTGAAATTTACATTTGTAGACATTAATGTTATGTTTCGTAGAGGAACAATAGTGGAATAAAAGAAATTAGTGGTATAAAAGAAATCATCGGAGGCATTTTAGACTTGAAAAGAGAATATTACTTTATTGGATAGAAAGGAATTAGGAAGGAATGAAGTAGAAAAATTCATAGGCCCCAAAATTTCTAATCTTTCAAGTTAAAAAAAAAAAAAAAAACCTGAAAGGGAAAATAGTAAATTAAGACAATTCTTCTACCAAATATTAGGAAAGAAAAACTATTTCTTACCTTGCCTTTTATTTTCCTAACTTGAATTTTTATCCTTCCTTTCTCCCTATTTTCCACTCGTTTACCAAACATGGTACAAGTTGTTAACTTCTGCCAAAAGCCAAGAAAATAATATGAACATCTGCTAATTAAAAAAAAATCCATTATCAAAAAAAAAAAAAATCCATTCTCATAATTCATATTCCAATCCAAGAATTCCGTAAATCTACCCAAAAAAAAAAAAAAAAAGAAACCCAAGAATTTGCTTATTCAAATGAAAGGACATTAATTTTTGTCTCAAAGAGACATGGTATTATTTAGAGAGAGAAAGATCAACAATTATTTAAGAACACTATTATAGAGGGGCAGTTGATCAGGCATATTGAAAGAAAGGGATTTGGAGGTGCAGAATCCATTTACAGAGATCCCCCACTCTGTCTCTAACCACGTTCTTTCTCTGAATTTCTCCTAATTTTCTCAGCCTTTTGCAGTCTTCCCTTCCCTTCTTCTTTCTTTCTTTTTTTTTTTCTTTTATTTATTAGGTGCTACAACGGTCGACAGATTTGCATTCATTTAAGTTTTGTTTTCCTTTTCGGCTTGTTTGTCTCCTAGGCTTGGGCTCCTGCCTCTACTCTCATTTTGCATAAAACAGTTCTATTTAACTCCATAATGTGACAATCCACTGCTAACAAAACTGTAGATCTCAATTTAAAAAGTACACTACATGTTAAACTAAGACTCATAGTTTTACGAGTAGTAAAGTTTTAATATGAAAATGATTTTTCTTTTGCATATATCACGACACAAAACTTGTTAGGGCCTAAGGGTAAATTTTCGCGCCAATCTTCAACCTAACAGGAGAAGTCTTTGGAATACCCTACAACTTTGTTTTAAACTGTTTTACTTGTGCATCGGATTCTCTGTTTTGTATATATATTTTTGTCTTAAATTATGTTTGTTTTATAATCAATGGGTTGGTACAGTGATACATGTCTTTTTTTCTTCACCTCCCAGATTGCGCATAAGATTCAATACTCTACGATATCACTTTGAGATATTCCTCCATGATGAATGTATTGTGTTGTATTTTTACTTGGGAACATGAGTTAAAACTAAGTTGATCTCAAATAAAATTGAATCGGATCTTTTTTGTTATATTGATATCTTTTAACATTTTCAATAATAAAATAAATATAAAAAACAGAATGATATCAGTCATCACTTTTTATTTAGCAAAAAAAAAAAAAGTATATATTTTGTATTTGTTTTCATTTTAATTTAATTATGATCGGATTAAATGTTTAGAAAGATGGACAAGTGCTACTATCTTTTTTTATTTTATTTTTCCTTGGCCGAAAAGCAACCTTTTTCCGAGCTTTAAAATGTGTGAAAAGTGAACCAAAAGAAAATCCCAGCCCGCCTTTTAATGAGCAGCCTTGGTTAAAGAACATAATTAGCTTTATTAAATTTTGAATAGTAAATGACGTGCTTATTGAGTTTATTTACTTGATAGATCACGTCTAAGTTAGTTATCCATAGGACTCAGATTTATTATGAATATATAAAGTTTCACTGAGTTGATTATCATTACTATTTATCTGACTAAAGTGTATTTATGGCATTAATTTTTAACCAAAAAATCTTCCTTAGTATAATTATACTTAATCACGCTTGTGGTGCTTTGATTACTACGTGTTCACATAAAGTCATGATAGAGTGCAATTAGGCATAATTATTAGTAATGAAAGGCATTAGTATGTATCAACAAGCATTTAAGAATTTGATTTTAAAAAAACACGTGCTCAATAATATGGAGAATTATACCATATTAGTACAACATGGTTCTAAACAATCGTATTTTTATCAAATTATGTAAAAATTATAATACTTGACGATGGAAAAAGTCAACAATAAGACCTCTCACATAACCTTACAAAATTGATTACTTGTAAACCTTACAAAATTGATTACTTGCACTAAATAATAAATAAAAACATAAAAAACAAACACGTATACAAGAATTTAAAGTGGTTCACAGTCAAAAGGCTATTACTTGAGGATTTTCATTATTTTCAAAAAGGGATTATAGAGAGAGAATGCCTATAGCCCTTTAAGCTTGTAAATGGCAATTACGACTTTATCATGGACTTCCTCCCTATTATATAGACCCTCCTATGCTAAACGTAAAGGTTTAGTATATAAATATTCATAATCTCTTGTTTTCCTAATTTGGAATTTCTTACGTTGGAAAATTTGTAGCTAGAAAAAGAAATAAGGGCTAAGAAATCTAGAAATTATGAATGGGTTTGAGATGCAGGAATACTTTTTCTTTAAAAAAAGTTCTATTTATCCCTACTAGTAAGTTAACAACCTGTAGAGGTGTTATTTCATAAACCGTTGCAACAATATTAACTCATGTAACCTCTCACATATAAATATACCTTTCCATTATAAAGGCATCTCTTCATGTGACAACACAACTATTATTTCAAATATGTCTATTGGTAATAGACATTTAAGTTTGTATGAAACCATACAACTAATAAGCATATTGGTTTCAAACGACTCAAAAGACACAACATTTTAAATCATAACAGCTCAGGCGGGCACCATGACCCCAGCTTTGGGCGCACAGTGCTAAATACACAACACCTAAATTAGTGTTGAAAACCAATGGGTGCCAGGGCGCCAGAGTTTGGGCATTGCAGCTGCCTTGGCCCATCGTCAAGGTGCTTAATGTTAGGCTCTTTGCCCTGAGAAGCCTATTTGCTCATTCTAACGCTGTAGCCTCAAGTTGTAGCATCGCTGTGCTATACACTAATTCCAAATACACCAAAAACTGTGTATTTTCATATTCTTTTGTGTATCTTTGATCTTATAACACTTGAGAGATATATTACATTCTCTCTTACATCTCAATCTTCTTCGAGGCCAACCTTCATTTTTGGTTTATTTTTGCATACTTGCCAGCTAAATCCTATGATTTTGCATATTTTACATAAAGTATATTTTTTTTCAATCTTATGTGATTCTAGGGATTATCTTTAGTTAGGCACCCAAAGTAGTCAGACATTTTTAACATTTTTTGTTTACCAATGTAATATCATTCATATATGTGCGTGTGAAACAATTTGCTTTAGTGTAAGTTTTATAGTACAATACTAGAAACATTGAAGGTTATACTTAAACAAACGCAATGTTATATAAATGTATGAACAATGTTACATTAAAAAACGAAAAATATAACAAATGTCATATTGATTAGGATAGACTTTACTTGTAATCCTAATATGATGATAACTATACATTGAATATATATTTTTTGAACTTGATGATAGAAAATTCAAACTCTTTACCTTCAGATAACATGGGATATAATTTTAACCTACGCACATAAGTATTTTTTTCTCAGTCCAAAAATTCTAATGCGACAATTACCTCCGCCCATAAAGTGCTTTTTTTTGGGTCATGTACAGTGGGTCCGGATTTTTTTCCCTGCTTTTGTTAACAATGGCATAGGATTTGTGCATGGGATGGGGAAAACCTGCAAATGACACTGCAATAACACTATAGACGCAGTGGGAAAGTTGTGGGGAATGAGACCCTTTCCACGTCTGCCCCAACAAAGGCAAAAGTCCCAAAAGCGGCACACAAACAATAAAAATCATGGGGTCCCCAGAAGGTCAGCAAAGACCTGGTCAAACCTACATAATTTCAGTAAATCTAAAAATCCGGGGACAACATTATAGTATTGCATAATTATTATTTTTTTTAATGAAAAATAGACATTTAAATAAAGGCATTAAAGATGGATCCAAAACAGAGGCCTTTAGAGTAGGGTAAGATAGCGAGATTCTTTTTTGTGATTTTTGATTCACTGATTTGAACCCAAAATATTTCAATTTGAAATTGGTTATGGTGTTCTCTCTCATAGCATTCGAACTGCAATTTGGCCGGCGATCCAAACATTTACTAGTATTTTTTTCTCATGGATGGGACGATTGATGAGTATACAACCATACATATTACTCAGCACAGAAAAATGAGGTTTTTTAAAAATATTTTTTTTAAAAATTTTTATTTGATCAATGATTTTTTTTTTTTTTAGACATAAAAAAACTAACTTTTTAGATATCAAAACAGTTTCAGTTTTTTTTTTATTTTCATCCTGATTAAGTTTCTCTTTTCAATACAATCTTTTTTTTTTTCTTTGAAAAAAATTAAAACAGCTTCTATATTTAAAAAAAAACTTTTTTTTAGTGCAAATAAAAAAGTCATTTATTTAGTTTTAAATTTTTTCAACCCTTTTTCAAATTTATCCGAGAAAAATTAGAAAAGAAAAAAAGAAAAAGCACTATACGTAAACAGATTTTAGACAGAGCAAATATTTAATCATTATTAGGTTACTATTTATTTTCTTGGGGTAGGCTTTTTGCCTAAGGCTGCTTGGCGTGCGAATTGCGAGAAAGAAAGGATAAAGGGATTAGACTGACAAGTAGCAAAGCATGAATAGACAGGGAAAAGAGAGAGTGACTACTCTACATTAGACTCCCCAACTACAAGGCTCCGCCGTGAATTTGGTCGTTAGGCGCTTCTGTCTATAGCAGTATCACAAACAAAGACAGCTTTGTTTGGAAATTTCATTGGAAAAAAGGTTTCAACTGCACTGCAGTATAAAACCCTCACAAATTATAATTTTTAAATTTTATCTACAAATTTCAATATTGTTTTAAAACATACTCGCCATGACCCAAAAAAACAAAAAACCAAAATTTAAACATTTGTAAAGAGAAAACAAATGCTTAGAAAACGACGTCTATGGTGTGCGCTTTCCATTTTCATACGTACTTTCTCCTGTGGTGTCGAACCATTCTACATGCACGTTGGTCAAATTAATGTGACCTTTGGGCACGTGGAACCAAGACACTTTACATAGTGTTTTTTATTTCTTTTTTTTTTAAATGTTAAAAGATAAAAATATTTTAAAAAATATACTAAAACTATTTTTAAAATTGTGTTTGATTCTATAATAGTTTGATTGCATATAATAGTATGTTTTTAAAGACAATTATTTTTTAATAAAAAATTATTAACATAAATAAAACCTAAACTTAATTTTCAAAAAAACTAATTAATATATTAATAATTGTTTTATTAATATCTACAAAAGGAAGAGCTTATTCTCTTCATCTTCCTCTACTCTGGTGAGGAGAGATGCCGGTGATGGCCACCCCAACAAACCAAGCCCACCCCCAACGACCCCAAACGCCCCCGATGTCTTAGCCACACCTTGCCCAAACTACCCCACGCCGACCAGCCAAGCTCCATGCACCCCTCCCCCCCTGATGAAGTCAGTTTCACCCTTGACATCCTAACGAACCTAGTCTCACCCCCGACAAAGTTCCAACTCTCGCCCTACTCCCGACGTACCTAGTTCCACCCTCGATGACATGCTTCGCAACAAGATCCAAGCTAAGATTGTCATCGCTGGCGGTCTAGGTGGGTCAGTTGGGTCGTCAACGAGATGGGCAGAGGAGGACGAGGGGACAGGGTTCTTAGTTGAGGAGAGATAGATAGATAGAGAGAGAGAGAGATTGGAAAACACAAAAAAAAAAAAAAAAAAAAGGTTCTTTTGTTTTCATTTTTGCTCTTTTTCTCTCCAATTTTAGAATTGTTTTCAAAAAATTTTGACCCCAAAACACTACCAAACAAAATTTGAACATCATTTTTATTTTTACAATTTTTGAAAATAAGAAAAAAAACTTTTTGGAAAAGGACCAAACAACCCCTATGATTTTCATTTTTTTTCCTGTTCTAAATGAAAAGGTTATGTAGCTTTAATTAATGCAGATTTCACTTTAAAAAAAATAAATGCAAGTTTCATATTTTTAGTTTGCAGTATTTATAACATTGCCTAAAAAATACACCTTCCATCCCTCAAATTATATTTTGTCCCACTAAAATTTTATATTTTATTTATTTATTCGTTTTTTTATAATATTAATACAAAGTCCGCCTCCCAGCTAATTCTAATAGCTTCGCCCTGGCCCATTAAATAATGCATATCCATATGGGTGTTTAGTAGGGTGGTGGAAACCAAAGATTAAAACCACTTTTACTATAGCATGTGAGAGCTTTACATTATAGCAATTTTTTTTTATTTTTACTATAACATGTGAGAGCTTTATACTGTTCATAACTGAGTTTGTGATAGAAACCACGATTTCTACCACTATGCCAAACAGGGACATATCCTCTTCCACCTTTCATTCTCTCGTTTTCTTCTCCCTTTTATACGCTTTGAATAATGAAAATTTGAGAGGAAACAATATATTAAAAAGACAAATAGGTATATTGGTCCTTCCCATGTTTCGC
>CAMOHE010054390.1:0-10437 GCA_946598075.1 Artocarpus hirsutus | reverse complement strand
AGAGAGAGTGAGGGAACCCGAGAGAAACGAGAGAGAGAAGAGAGAGAGAGGTGAGCGAGAGAAATGGGAGGAAAGAGAGAGAAAATGAAATAAATAGAGGAAAATAGAGAAAGTGGTTGCACAAAACTATGTGCAACAACACACTATTTTTTTTTTTTTAAATCAAATTGCTTTGTAAAAATTTAGATTAACAATTAAAAATAATTTAGGATAATTAAAAAATCATTAAAAGAGTAAAATTATACAAGATTACTAAATTTTCACAAAACATTCAAATTAGATTTAAAATGCTCATTAAGGCACCCTAATCCACCATTTATCGTTCTAATACCATTTAATTAACTTCGGGGTGTTACATCATGACCCACCAAACCATGGCCTACTCGAGTTCCCTAAGCATGACATGGGTGTGTATATCAAGCTCATCATGTTTTGGGATGGGACTTGGGCTTGCACCTTGGGATGAGCCCCATAAAAAAAACAACCATTAACACCAAGTTATGAACATATTGCATATGTAAGGGAAATAATTCCTCACTTCATTAAGTTCCTCAAGTAATTACGTTTAAGGCTAATATGTCTGTACTTTTTATTACATATTCATTGCACGCACATGATGCTTGGCTGTCACAATTTATAAATACACTTGTTACATTACTAGAAGTCAATGGGATTTCTAAAAGAACATCCTTGATTGTAAACACCAATCTTGAGGTAGACTTATTATATTCTCAAACACTTGATAAGGGAAACTTGAATTTTGTATAACAATATATATACGATTTTCTGAAGATAACCAAGAACCCTACCATTGGTCTTTCAATAATCAACACTTGAGTTGCGAGTAAACCCTTGTTAGTTTGCCAACTACAAATGCTATATCGAGTCTTGTACAGCCGTCAAGTGTGCCTAATGTGTCAAAAGTGCCTCTACAATCTCATTGTCGACTCCGTATGTGCACTTATCTAAGCCACGAGAGAGTCTCTTGTGTGCACTTCATCAATCCACTCAAAAGTGAAGTAGCTTATAAAATGCTAAAACACTTCTATATTTTTTTTATGTGAGACAAATGGATGTTTTTGTCAAGTACTTCAACTCTTCTTTCATTTGCACTTGAACAATTCCAACTCCTAATTTAGTTTACGTTGTAATTGTGATGATAGTAGTCAAGTTAAGTACTATCGTTATCAATTATATATATTAAAAAAAAAGCTTAAATACTTATGCTCTTCTCTTCAAGTATAATAACTTTTAATTTTATTATGGAATTTCTTTTGTTACGAACATAATTTGGCATTTACTTTGCAATTGACTATGGCGCGCTATCGCATAATATTTTAGAAAAAAAGGTGACATAACATGTGTACAAGTACTAATAACTACGATTAGATAGATAATTGTGATACCCCTGTTCATCATGTCATATTTTCGAACAAAAATTCAAGTATTATAAATGATCTTCATGCGTGTGTGCATATACACAAGCATACGGTAAAGATTCATGCTAACATGCTCATGAGCTCGATGTCAGCACAAACGCGTCAGGAAAATCACGTGAAGTACACGTGTAGTTACGCATCACTGAATGTTGTTCAGTGTGATTGCGAGCCAACTGTTGAAAAGCTCCTGAAAAAAGCACCTAGTACTGTAGCAAATGTGGAAAAAACTTATCTTAACCGTCCGTACAGTCCATGTGCTGAGTCGAGTATGCTGCGAGTGACTGTTCCCTTCTGATCAAATTAGTACTATACACGATCAGTTCTTTATGATCTGCCAAAAACCAATGACGCAACAAAGTATAAAACTACAACATGCAAACAGTAACAACAAAACCCAGAAATTGACGCCATTAATTTTTTGGGATTCAATCAGGGAGGGGATAAAATAGTCCAAAAAGCTGCTTTAATCGAAGAGGGAAAACGCTTGCATGACAAGTACCTTTCAGGGCAAAAAGGTAGGTAATCAGATAAAATCAAAAGAAGAAGAGAGAGAAACAGAAGAATGGCTATAATTATATTTGTTTTTATACATGTAATATTTGATCATGATCAGTTGTAATCATATAATATTATGTCACTTTTAATCGCAATTTTATCCAATATATAGGTACACACATATGTAACAATACGTCCTTTTTTTCCTTCTAAATAAAAAGGCAAAAGATATGTAATGTAGTGTAGTGTGATTGCAGGTTTGGGCTAACAATAAAACCATACTTATAATGATTAAGTTTAGTGTTCGAATTTTTCACCCAAATATAAAATGATAAAAAAAATAATAAGAGTACGTATTGGGTGGTTTTTCATGCAGTACTAGCACTACATGATATACACCCCCTTTAGGCGATTGAAGAGGAAGGAAGAAGCTGTGAGAGAAAGAGAGAGAGAGAGAGAGAGAGTAGAGAGCGAAAGAGAGGGAGAGATGGGAGAGAATACTACTGTTGTTAGGGCTTTGGGAAGAGCTCGTGATGGTGATGGTAGTGTCGAGGAAGATCATGAGAAGGTTCTGATGAAGAGGATGATTTCGGGACATCCTTTATTTGAGCTGCTGATTGAGACACATATCAACTGTTTGAAGGTATTTTTAATTAACTCCATCTGTTGTCAGGTTCTTTTTTACACATGTAGTGCCTATATGTAGCGATAAAAATGAATAAACCCAAATATTAATGTCTTAGCCAAAAGAGGAAGGTAATGTGTTTCTCATCCTTTGTGGGAATTACAGGGGTAAAATATGGGTATATATTTATGAAAATCATGGGATTAGGAAGCCTTTGGTACCTTGATTAGCTAAGATTAATGAGAAAACTTTGCTTATTCCATCATTGTTAGTATTTATCGGTTTTTGGTCATTGATTAGGTCAAACCAAGTATAATGATCGAAGGGCAAAAAGATGGAAATATTGTAACATTAACCTGAAGTATCATGACGATTAATTGTTTATATTTATGTTTTCAATTACTATATGATGTCATTTGACTGTAGGAAAGATCCTGTATTGTCATCATCTATATATAGATCGACAATTTCTAGCAAGGCTACATAAATGCAAAAAAATTTAGAGAAAAAAAAAAGAGCGAAATTTGTTAGGTTTAACATCTGACTCGAACTATGATAGCTATTTTGACTTTTCGGATAACTTTATAATTCTGGCCTTTATCCCTGATTATTTGTCTAAACAGTCCAATCGCCATATCTCCCGGGTTATAGAGTTTTTAACTTACAACTATTTGGTAGGTATGAATTAATTTTCCCTCCCAGTCTTTTTCCATTGGGTTTTGACAAAAGGTTTTAACGAGACATATTTAAAGCTTACTTCAAAGTGGTAGTTTCGGCTTGATCCTTTAAATCTAAGTTCGGGCTATTATTTCTTTTCTACGATTTCATTTTTAGTTTTCTTTTTCTTTTCTTTTTTACCGACATCTTTTTTTTTAATTATTAATATTATGAATTTAGAGGCTTAGTGAGGGATAGGTACAACCTATTTGCGGTGTTCTTCTAGTTTATTGATGCTTCTCACCTCTTTTCTCAATTTATCTAAAAAAATCTAATCGCTGAAAAATTGTATTAGTGTATGGAAAATATAGCTGAGGTCTTCTAGTACGTATGCGCCGGCATATCCATAGCTAAGCCCGAACAAAATAACCACTTAAAAAAAAAAAAAAGGCTCGAATCACACCACAAAACACGGCATGGTGTGGTTTTCCACTTCATGGTTTAGTTTGGAGTCTAATTAGTACTACCTCGCATGCTGAACAGTTCTGTAGTTTTAAAGGTTTGAAAACCGCAATTAACCAAAGCACACTACACAATGCTCATTAAATATTTATTCCTTGATTTTTAATACGATAATTTTTATGACTATTTAGGCTATTTTAGCCACTCTTTTATATTTTTTTTTCTTAGGTTTACATATATTTTACGGAAAAGAAATCATGCTCTTACACTAATAACTTTTTTTTTTCTTTTTAAACTTAGAATAGAGCGATTTGAACTCTTTATCTTTAGGTTAAGTCGAGTTTGGTTTTGTTGCTAGGCTTTACCTACAACCACTACATTAATATGAATAATATTTTCTATATCAATTAAAAATAAATTATTTAATAGATGTACTAAATTATTTATTTAATCTAAATTTGAAACTAATAAGTTCTAACTAGGTTGTCAAACAAAACCTACACACATAGCCACATCAGTGCATATAATGTTGGTGTGCTTATGTGTGGCTAAAAATAACTCTTTAATTGCACTTGTGGTTGAATGAATATATTTTGTTAGAATAACCGACTAAATCATACTGTATTCATGGGCCCCTATTTATAACGTCAAAGTGAAGAAATATGAGAACTTCTGTCGCCTGTTTGCTTCATAGATTAATTTAGTAAAAGTTTAGAACAAAAGTTCAAATTTTTAAAATAGAAAATATTATTATGAAGAGATTTAAATAGAGGTTTAAACTCATAAAACAAACAACCTCTCGAAGTTACTTTTACGCCGTATATAGACTGAAAGTTTATGCATGCTTCTAATCTTGGTCTGTTGAGTATTAATGATATGTCAGGTTGGATTGGGTGAGGCTCAAGAAGTTGACGCGGCAACTTCATTAGACGAAGCTAATAACACCAAGTTCAACACTGCTGGCTCTACAGTTGGCACATCACCTGAGCTGGACAAATTTATGGTACTACCCGCTCCCACCTGATCTCATAATTATTTGCAAATTTTATGTTCGTATCTATTTTCTCTAGTTAATTATTACAAGGCCAAACCCCTAACAAGATAAAAGGAAAATTCTTGTCTCTCATTTCTAGAAAAATGTTGCAGAGAGAGAGGGAGGGAAAGAAATCTATATCTATCGCTTTATCTATAAAATTTGCATTTGTAAGCTTATACAAAAAAGGCGATAACATATCGTGTATCTTTAAATGTTTCTTGCTAAAATATATATTTTGTCAGCTTTGCTCTTAAAATGATTTTTTTTCTTCTATATGTGCCTACTTAAATTTGATTTTCGCAAACTTTTTAACCTTAACAAATTTTTTTTTTTTTTCTGATTGCCCAAATGATTTTTTTTCTCAAATGCGTCAACAAATTTTTCTTTTCAAAATCATGTTTTTTACCATTTAAGTGTTTTGACCATACACAATACCTCTTCGACTTCAATTATTGGAAGTTAAAGAAACAGTGTCTTACTTGTTGGATCTTGTTTTTTTTTTTTTTTTTTAGAAATCATGTATTTTCAAATTATTCTCATTATTTTTTTATTCTGATTACCCTTTTAAAATAATTTTTATAACATATTTTCCTACTTAAACACTTTGTTCATGTAGTCATTTAAAATATTGTTTTCTCTAACATAATTCAATAAACACTTTTTTTCCTAAGTGCTGCACCTGATATATTCTTCCTAAAATTTGCCATAAGTTTTTGTTTTTAAGTATCTATAACTAAAGTTTTGCTTTGACCAAAAGGCAATTTTTGGTTTTTATTACAACTAGTAAAAAACACGTGCTTTGCACATATGGAGCGCTTTCATATTAGTGTTTTAAACTTTTTTGATATATAAATTCAAGTTTTTGAGACATTCAGTTTATTTTTTATATTTGTTATTGTCTTAAGAGAGACTAATAGAACATAAAAAATATTTATTAGCTCTTTTTGTTTCATTTCTAATAGTTTCATGAAGAGGCTGCTCGGAAAGCCTCTCCTCTCATGGGGGAACGCGTCCCTTAGATTTAAATCTTTGACTACTCGTTTAAGAGGGCCTTAGGTTGCTTCCTAGGTATCAATCTGACTAATCAGCTGGATTGGTACCTGGGAAGCAACCTAATGCCCTCTTATACGACTAGTTCCGACTCGTTAGGCTCTGATCGGAGAACTATAACCCTCAACACAGCTTATATTTAAGAAAAAATAATTTGAGCAAGCCTAATTAAATGAAAAACTAATTAGGGATTTATATAAGAAGGAAAAATGTATTTAATAAGAAAATAATAAACATTTTATTTGTTTTCTTAGTAAAACAAAATATTTGTGAAGATGCATTTTGAAAGTGTAAGTTCTAGAAGATAAATAAAAATTTGAATGAGAACATATTTAAAAAGTATTATTTAAAAAGAACAAATTAAAATATGAAAGTATTTGAGTAACACATATTTTGAAATATAAAACTTCAAAAGAAGAAAGTAAAAATACAACTACAAATATAAAAAGAAGTTTAAGAAGAGGAATGTAAAAACGACAAAGGTACGGTAAAAACAAAGAGGAAACCAAAAGCAAATTGCGAGCTGAGTGCCAACAAAAAAAGTAAAAAGAAAAAACATAAAAATAAGTTAAACATGTGGGACCTGTATGAGTAAGCAATACATCGCTTTAAAAGGGGAAGGGTAATTAATGCTTTTCTCTCTCTCAGGATTCCCAAAAAATGCAATAAAAATACCAAAAAAAATACATTAAAAAGAGAACGAAATGTTGTGACACGTGGAGAAAGATCAGAAACACGCGTTACGCATATTGTGCTTGTTAGATTTTTTAACATAATGTTCTATAAGAAACACGGATAAATCTAAAGATAAAATAAAAAAAATAATATGATAACCACTTTTAAAATGCATATAAAGTTATAAAAAACAAAAAAATGGAAAAAGAAAGTTATAATATTATATAAGGAAAAAAGAAAAAGAAAAACAAAGAGGGAATAGGATGAAGAAAGAGAAAAAAAATAAAAGATGAAAAAAAAGAAGAGAGAAATTAAAAGAACGACAATTGTAACATGTTGGAGAGGGTACGGCCCAAATGATTATCTCCATTTTATATATTTGTAGATTTAGGCTGGTAAGTCTTGATTTAAGCTTTGGTGGGCGAGAGTTGACGAGCTTTGGACCCAGTCTTTTTGGATCGAAAATCTGAAAAAAATCACGGTTATTTTTAAATTTGAAAAACACTTATGGTTTGGTTATATTCTTTCTTGTTTGCATCACTGTACTTTGATATGCGAATGCTAGCTGAAATTATAAGTTGAATTAGCATATTTACTTATATGTTTTTACTCGTTTAAAAGCAGGTGTGTACCTAAATTGTTCAAATGTTATTGAAACTATATGATTGAAAGTTTGAACTGAAAAATTATTGTAGTTTAAATCTTTTGAGAAAAAAAAATTTATAGCTAACCTATTAGTTTTTTTTATCGCTTTATTATTTGAAAGAGAGTTATTTTAGTTGAGCAATTAGGCAAATAAAAAAGTTATTTAATAAAAGTATATTTGATATTAAAACAAATATTTTAGAGAATTGTAAGGGACAAAAATTTAAGCGGGAGCATATTTGAGGGTAATGCTTTTAATAGGGAGAAAGCAGATGAAAGAAAATATTACAATATATATTTGAAATATAAAATTTTAAGAAAAATGCTTAAAGAAGGACGAAAATGAAAAGATAAAATATTTAAGGAAGAAACACAAAAAAGGTTGGAAATTAAAAAAAAAAAAAGAAATGCTAAAAAGAAAGGCGCAAAAATGAAAAAGAAAAAAATGTTTAGGGAAGAAAAGAAAAAATGTTTAAAAGCAAAAAAAAAAAAAAAAAAAAAAAAAAAAGGGAGGGGGAACCAAAACGCACGTTCAACAATTTGAAAACAGTTGAGCTATAAGGCTTATATATATATATTTATATATGTATATATACAAGGGACAAAAATGTGAAGATAAAATATTTAGGGAAGAAAAACAAAAAAGATTGGAAATTAAAAAAAAAAGAAATGCTAAAAAGGAAGGCACAAAAATGAAAAAGAAAAAATATTTTAGGGAAGAAAAAAGTGAGTGAGAGGGGAACCAATACTCATGTTTCAACCAAAGCGCAGCTTTTGATTGAAAACAGTAGAGCCGTGAGGTAGCAAACAATTAGGAAATAAATTCTCTGTGTAAAAAATTGTTAATTAAGTTAGGGCTATACATCAGTCGGTTTACATCAGTTTTTGGTAAGTTGGTTTTGGAAATGTTGAACCAATAACTGACCAAACGATCAGACAGTCGGTCAGTTTTCGATAGATAAAGACTGGTTTCGATCGGTTTTTTACCAAATAACCAGTCAGATACTTCTAAAGTAATCAAACAGATACTAAAATTTCCACTTTCCAATCTTATACACATATTATACTACATTTTCTCTATGAAAAAGGATTGTCAAAATTCAACAACTTATCAGGAACTTTCTGTCTTTAACAGCACGACATTAACAAACAAATAACCAAGGCAATGAATACCAGAACACAATCACAGAAAACATGGGTTATAAAATTAGAGCACTAAACGTCAAAGGTTAGAAACAAACTTAAACGAGAGAAATTCAAATATTTAAATCCAAATCACCAAATTGAATGCACAAGCCCAGTGCCAAAAGCAAGATACCAGTAAATGTCACAAGTTATATATCAAACACCAAGTCAAACAAATAAAGGACGAAAAATAGAAATACAAATCCCAATTAAACAGAATCCCAAAATGCATTCTAGATCAATGTGAAAACAAATCATAAGCTAAATTTATGAAGGTTCTTTATTTATTCATCTTAGATTTGTTTCAGATTTCAAATCAGAGAACCAAAAAAAAAAAAAAAAAAATTAGGGTTCGTGATTCAAACTAATTACAGAAATGGTGGTTGAAACGTGACCAGAACAAAAGGTTCGTGACTGCCGGCATGGAGAAGAGCACGAGAAGAGGTTTTGGAGATGTTGTGGGAAAGGGATATTTATGATTTTATACTCCAAAAAGCAACCCTCTATTTTGAATGTTCTCGAAATTAAACCTCCAAATTTCAAAATCAAATTTGTGCTTTTCCCAAGATCAACAGTTGGTTTTGAATTGTGAATTGGCAAAAATTACTCTTCCAAATTTATAGATAAACTTGTAAGGAAATATTCATTGACAAATTTCACTTTGCAACTTAAACATTGCACGTGGTTTATTTTTTTGTTACAAGATCATCCATAAAGTGCAAATGTTAAATTTGTTATTCTAAAGTCAAAATCAACTATTGAACATGAAAAGGTAAAAATTGACATGAATTTGAAGTTCAAAGGCATAATCTTGAGAACATCCAAAATGTAGGGTTTTTTTTTTTTTTTTTTTTGATAAACTGAAAACGCTTATTATAAGCTTTTTTGAAATACATTTGCTAAATTTGAATTGTAGCTTATCTTCACCTAATATTACAGCCATAAAATACATTTTGTTTTAACCAATTATACACGTGTTTGATTAATGGATTTATGTAGGAAGCATACTGCATGGCCCTAAACAAGCTTAAAGAAGCCATGGAGGAGCCTCTTAAAGACGCAACATCCTTCATAAACAACATGTATTCTCAACTTAGCCATCTGAGTGTTTCAGAGAATTCAGATCAACTAGATCAAGATGTTCAAACTCTGGCTTACAGCGACAGAGATTAATTACGAAGAAACCAGATCAGTAGTAATATAGTAGTTGCCAAGAACTTTAATTTACTATGCGAGCCTTCTATCTAATTACTATTTGCAATTTGCGATCTCATTATGATATTGTTATCGGTAGATATTATATATGTATCGGTTAGTTAATGTTGTTGTAAAATATATTTGCATAATGACCCTTGTGAAAGAGCTTATTAATTTAGCTTCTTTTTTCCTCCCTTCTTTACGAAAGCTTATTGCTATTAATTAACTAGCATGTTAATTAATGACACGTGCACTATACGACTTGTCCCGATGTTGCTGTTGATGTCATTTCGTCTTTGTGAGTCCCACCTAGCCATTTATTTCAAAGACAATGATTTTCAGTATTCTTATATTATTATTATTATTATTATTATTATTATTATTGATGTTATTTGTATTTTATTTACTTACCTATATTCGTAGTAAACATCCACGTGATGGTAAATGAGAATAAGGTCTCGGCCGCACTTTCCTGGTATTATTATTATTATTATTATTATTATTATTATTGATGGTATTTGTATTTTATTTACTTACCTACATTCGTAGTAAACATCCACGTGATGGTAAATGAAAATAAGGTCTCGGCCGCACTTTCGTGATATTCACGTGATGGTGACCGCCGATGATATTATTTATTTTCAATAATATTTATTCACTTTTTACTTTTTTTATTTACTTTTCTCTTTATTTCTTTTGCTTAATTCATGTTTTTACTTTATTTTTATCCTCTTTATCTAAAACTACTGATCCTTTTCCCGGGACGTCGCACATATACTTCATTACTTAATATACACGTTCTACATTTTCAGTTTGTGCTCGACTCTGTATAATTGTCCATTTTATGTTACCCCAATCGGAGGTATGCCATTTACGAGAATCTTTCCCTTGATTGGGTCATAATATCCTTGAATCAAGTTTGCTATTAATTTCCCGCCAATCTTGTGCCTTTATAGAGGATGGGTTTTCTT
>CAMOHE010054387.1:70352-95205 GCA_946598075.1 Artocarpus hirsutus | reverse complement strand
CAGTTTTTTCTCTTCAATAAGATCGAAGAGGCTACTTTTGGTCTCTTTTTTAGTGGTCGTCTTATCGTTTTTAGTGTCGTTCTTCTTGCAGTCGAAATCTGAAGCAGTCAGCTCCAAGTCGAAGAACGAGTCCTCTTCTTCTTCTTCATTGTCTACTTCAATTAGAGGAGTGGGGAATGTGGTTGTGGGTTTCCAGAACTTGAGGAACTTCAGACCTTCCATGGTGTCTAGAGAGAGAAAGAAGTATAGAGAGAGAGGGAGAGAGGAATGGATGGACTGCTTGATCTGGGGTTTATGGTGGGTCTTTTATACGACGGAGGAGAGAGAAAGAGAGAGAAGAAAAAGAGAAGAAAGGATTAGTATTGTAACATGGGGGGGTATGAGTGAGTGTGTGTGTGTGTGTGTGAGAGAGAGAGATAAAGAAGTTGGCTTTACTCAAAATTGCACTTCGTTTTATGGTGGTGTTTTCAACATTGAAAATGGTGATTCGAGCAAGCAAAGAGAGAGAGAGAAAGGAGAGAAAAAGAAAGCGGAGGAGCTAAAAAAAAGGTTTTCTTTTGCTCTTTAAAAGAAAAAAGAGAGGGGGAGGTGGGTTTCTCTTTGTATTTGTTTTTATGTGGGGCGTTGTTTTTATTTACATGGAATTGTTTTTACGTTACGTGGGTCTGTTTATGACAGAACAGAGTATAGACTCTGTAAAATAACATTATTGATTAATCTGACGACGATTCAGCGCTGTGAGATGCGTGTGCAGTCTTACGAATTCAGGACACTCTTTTATTATTTATTCAGATTTCAGAGATTTTAACAGAGCAGGGATCAATTTTTCACATGAGCCCCACTCGCGGGTTCCCCACACGCTCTCTAAAAACTTTCTAAGGTTAATTTTATTTTTGCCCCTAAATATACAACTTATTATATTTTAGCATCTAAATTTTAAAACATAACAAATCAAATCACACCTTTGAATTATTTCATTTGTCTCATTGTAGCTCTTCCATTAACATAACCATTAAATATTAACCGAATTGATCCAATAATTTTTCTTTTGACCCTTAAACTATGTAATTTGTCTTATTTTAACCCTAAACTGTAAGCTATAACAAATTACACCCCTAAACTATAAAACTCGTCCCATTTTAACCAATCCATAATGCAATCTATTGAATATTAAAATTGAAACAAATTAACATTTTGATCCTTTGACTCTATATATGTTTATAATATATAGAGTGTGATTTGTTATAGTTTAAAGGTCAAAATTAGACAAGTTGTATAGTTTTACAAGCAAAAGCTAAACTATTGGCTTAAGTCCATTAATATTTAATGGTTTTGTTAACGGAAAGGTCAAAATGAGACAAATTGAATAATTTAAGTTTTTTTGTTACATTTTAAAATTTAAGAACTAAAATAAGACAAGTTACATAATTCAGTGGCCAAAAGAGAAATTAACTCAACTTTTTATCTATGACAATGACTTGGAATTTTCCTTTGTCCATTTTCATCAATTGAAAATTCAACCTATTTAAGCGATTCTTATGATTCAAACACTCGATATTTGAGAACACAAATCAATTTTATTACGATGTTTTTATTATAAAATTTAAATCAAAAGTCGGTTGCAACCGCGTTCTTGATTACCATACAAAACAATTCTCAAAAATTTTTAGAAACATTTTCACTATAGGGAGTGTGGAAATGTTCTTTAGATTTGGGCTGTTTAATTTTTTTTCCTTGGGATCTTTTTTTTTTTTTTTTTCCTTTGAGGAACGCCTGAAAGTGGAAAATGATTTGAGGTGTTTGTTATATGGCATGTAATATTACTTTTGGGGGGTGTTATATTTCCACTTTGTGTACGTAGTTCGATGCCAAACCAAAGTCTTTGGATACATAAAAGACGTAGGAGTAGAGGATGATGACGAGAAACTTCCAAAAAGAAAAGGGAGAAGAAAAGGAGAGAAATGAAAGGGAGAAAAAGGCCAAAAAGAAGAGACTCCCTTCTCAAAGGCAAAGGAAAAAGAGCATAGCAAAGCAACCAAACGTAGGGCGATGTTTTACACACATGACATGAGAGAGAGAGAGAGAGGGGCTTTTACTTTTCTCAGAGACTTTAAAAAGATCTGCCAAGGCAGAGAATTGGGTTCTTTACAAGGCAAGGAATTTGTTGCAGCTGGGCACGCTTGTTCAACTAGGGCCCCTCTTGAGAAATATTGGCCAAAAAAGAGGTCCAACCCTCCAAGTCTTTGCCATTATGCACAAAAGGTTTGACTTGGAAACATCGGTTTGAGTAGAGCGTTGAATGGTTCTGCAAAATGCTATGGATAAAGGCCCTTTATTATTTTTCTTCTTTATTCTTTTGTTTTCAATAGACTAGCCAAAACTCTTTAGAAAAATAAAAGAAATAAGGTACAGTAGACTTCTAATATTAAAATTTACACATTCTTCAACACACCATTTCTCTGTCACTAGCTCTATGACTTCTATTGCCATTATATAATAAAAAGAAAAAAAAAAGAAAAGAAAAAGTTGATAAATAAGGAATTAAAAGAAATCCTTGAGCCTCCCTATATATAGTTGAAAAATACTTTATTTCCTTTTCTTTTTTTTTTTTTTTTTGATAAAAGAGCTTTTGTTCCCCTTTATTTTTTTGGAGCGCTAGCACATGCCAATTAGTTTCGTGGGCAAATTTTATTTTGCACCTTTGTGTACTTTATGAGAGTTAAGAGCATATAACTTTTTCATACGTGAAAAAGAAAAAAAAAAATTGGAAGGAAAATTACTTGTCATAGTTCTAACATTTTGGGCTTGCTTGGATGCTTCTTTTTCTTTTTCTTTTTTGATGACAAAGCTTTTATTCTTGGAACACTGCAAATTTGGCCATAATAGTGAGATATCTTTGTCCTCGAAATTTAGATTCTAACAAGCAGGCAAACCATGTGCTACATCAAATATTATGTGGTCCTAATTAGCTACTCTCTCTTTTTTTTCCCCTTTCTTTCTTTATTCTTTGTCTAGGAATTACATTTATTTTTAGATAACAAAGCCGGTCCTAAGTATAACTACTATATATTTAATATATCATTTTTTTCATTTTCTTTCTTTAAGGAATTTAAAGTATATTAATTTTCTTCTGTTAGTGGCCTACACGATATAAATTTTGAAACGGTGTCGTAAAAAGCTGACTCTTGTATTTTTATTTTCTTGCTAGAATTTATTGTTTTTAGCCTCATCTATCTGTTTCTGAGAATTCTTTATGAAAAAAACTTCTTGAGGAATATATATATATATATATATATATATATATATATATGTTGCAAAAGTAATGCGATAGAAACAAAGAATAAAAACACATAGAATTTACGTGGAAACCCAAAACGGGAAAAAACCACGGACAGAGGAGAAGAAAATCACTAAACTCGTAAAAGTTACAGTGGAGGCGTTAGGGAGGCTTAAAATTCGGTAAAAACAAGCCCTAACGTAATACATCATATTTATAAGTATAGGCAAAACCCTAAGGGCCCAAAAAACATAAATTAAACGGCCCAACAACACAGGTCCGTACCGCGGGGGCTCCGCCCCAGCACCCCCGGCGGGGTGGGCCTATCGGCCCGATCCCTCCGCTACCACCACAGATCTCATGAAAAATCTCACTTTTGTTTTTCCCCACAATTTGTCGCACCGCAAGCTTTTCGGGTCGGGTCAAATTAAATTCAGGCCACCATACTCTAACAATATATATATATATATGAAATCCTACGAAGGTAGCTTATAAAAAAATACGCTATATTAGAACATCAAAAATTTATTTGTATATTTTTTATTTTAAGATATTTTTGATCAAATGTAATATTTAAAAATATAAACCACTAATGAGAATACCGCACTACAAAGAAACGCTATTTGCATTATACGTACATTCTTCATCTTCTTCACGTATGTAGGACAAATAAAAACATGCAGATGACACGCATTTTATGTGGTACATCTGGAAGGACTCTAATTTAACAGTTTCATCAATCTTCTAGTTGTTCTTGTTCTAGCTTGCATAAGCTTCACCCAAAAAATCATGGTGATCCCACGTATCTCAAGAATATATCCTTGATTGTGCTTTGCCTTTTTTTAGGGTCCTTATCCTGTAGATATTTTCAGTTACGACTGCTGAAAAATATATATGTATGATATATTAATTTTTCACGAAATCTTACAATGAAGAGTGTAATTTTGTTGTATAAATAAAGCATGATGTTTTAATAGTTAGAAACATATCGTTAAAAACTCAATCAAACAATTAAAAGATGAAGGAAAACTGCTTTCTGATTCTCCACCATAAAATTTCATAATTTTCAATAAAAATTGCTTTTTTTCTATTTTCATATTATTTTATGAATTCTTTTTCATCAGGGTAACTACCCACCATGATGATTTTTCACTCTTGTTTTTTTCTTTTCTTGTTGTAAACTAACATGGTACTTAAAAGGGTGGTGAAAACTGTTGGTTAAAACCACTTTTATTATAGCATATAAAAATTTTACAATATAACGATTTGTTTTATTGTTACCGTAATATGTAAAAATTTTATACTATTTATAACTAAAAAAATAATAAAAACTATAGTTCCTATCACCTTTTTAAACACCCATAAAAATCACGGTTTCTACCGTCCTTCCGAATACCCGTAAGAGTCTAGCTAACTCAATCCAAATAATTCCTCGTCTACTCGAGAGCCTCCCAAGACCTTTTTGTACTTGTTATGGTTTTTTTCAGTTTGTTGGCGGTTGTGCGTTGTGCGTTAGTTCCCATTACTTCAAGAGTTTCATCAACTGTTGGCTGGTCAAATGATTCCCCAAAAGAAATTTTCTAACTAGTGGGGTCTCCATGTTTCCTACCCAATTGTCAATGGTTTCATAAGTCATTCTAAATGAAAGCAAAAATGATGGTCGTTGACAAGTAGCCTCTGAGTGAACAAGAAAACTTGTTTTGTGAGTGTAGGATAAAAGAATTGGTCATGCCGAAATCGAAACAAACATAATGTTGACCTGCTTTCTCCAGAAAAACATAAAATAATATTGTAGACCTGCATTCTTTTTTCTTTTTTTTCACGTCATTTTTCATTCAAATTTCTGCTGCTGTTCTTTTCAATAAACCGCGTGACATAGATTTCAACATCATTTGGTTATCAAATTTGAGGAATAAATTCTAGTTGAGTTCATTTCGTAGGTTTGAATCACGTTCGAACCATTTTAATACAGTATTTTTTCTTACAAAAATTTAAATTTATATACAAATTTTATGTTTAAACATGTGAACTAAACAAGCCATGTATCTGTATCAACTTTAGAATTTAGCAATTTACAACGAGCATTACCATTTAAGATTCCATAGGTGGATTGATGAAAATCTCTGCATTTATTTATAAGGTGGTGTTTGAAAAATGAGTTTAAACTAATGGGTTTATAGCATCTAAGAGCCTTATATGACTCATGCAGATTAGAAATAGGGTTAATGAGACATTTGGTCTTTTTTTATTTGTAAAATTAAAATATGTCTACAATTCATGAATATTCTTTATATGTCCCAATACATATGTATAAAGACATTAATGACTATGATAATGATATTGTTAGTTTTAATTTTATTTTTTAGAATAACTATAATATACGTATTTAAGATTTTAAACAGATTATACTATCATTATATTTAAAAAAAAACCCTATAATTAGGGTGTTTGTTGCTTAAATTCAAATTGGTATTTAAAATAATTTTAAAATTTCTCAAAAAGATGGAATTTTTTTATGGACAAGTTGGATTTACCAACAAATTGGAACTAGGATATTGTAATTAAATTAATGATATAGTTTACTGGCAAATTGAAATTAGGATGTTGTAATTAAATTAGTGTCATAGTATTATTAAGTCTTTTGATATGTTTTACTAATTGTATAATTGATATATCATTAAGTTATTGATACGTAATGATAATAATATACAATGACATTCATTTCTTAAGACTTCAAGTGAATGATATTTCCTGTTGTTTTGTGATATGTAATTAAATTAATGAAATAGTATTTATTAAGTCTTTTTGTGTATCTTATAGGTTATATATAATTGTTATATTGTTACGTTAATGATAATAAATAATAATAATAATACTCATTGACCTTTATTTCATTTTTTTAAGACTTCAAGTATTAATGATAATGCATCAATGTAATATATTAAAATAAGAAATATACATGTATATTTTTTTTCCCCAATCTAACTCTTTGAAAAATAAGGAAATTTGTTATAAAAATTTAAATACATGATAATATTTAGTTAAAGGGTATTTTAGAGTTTTGAACATATAAAATTTTTAAAAAAGAGACACATAAATGATATTTGTGTAACAAAGACAGATATTAATTTACTCCTTAAAAAATGAACAGATTTTGTAATTGTTACTTACAAATATCAAGGCCCACCATCGACGAAAATCCCTATAGTCTCACTCAAAAGATACTCAGGCCCATTCAAAGGCACTAAAATGGACTTGAAGTCTAAGAACTGTAATGGACTTGTCCATCTATAAATGCCCATTAAGGAACTGTTGGGCGTGAGACTGGAAGGCACAGGAACAAAAGTCTAGTTTCTCCGTTGTTATTTCAAGTAATGGAAATTTCAAGATTGTTTTGTATCTTCGACAATATAGTCCAGCTTTTCTTCTTGTTATTTTTAATAGATCAAGATTGTGTTATACGTTTCTCCAAATAGGAAAAAAGTATGTTTTGGTATCTTTGCATGCCTAATGTCTACCACATAGTTTTTACTTCTCAGGTTCACTTTTGGGTTTTACCATACGAAAATTAGTCAATACTATTTGTGCAGAGAAAACATATTTTTTTCATGGCAAATGAAAAATCTAGCTTAGTTTATAATCAGAGAAAAGTTGTAAAACCAAAAATCAACAAGGGGACATTAAATTAGCTTTAAAGGAAATGCTCTGAAAGGTGAAGTTTTTTTTTCTTCCAAGGAAAGAAATATTTGTAATCCCAATAAGTGGAGCAGTAGGGAAAGCATATTCCAAAATGGGTTCTATTATTCTCTGCAACAAGCATTGCATATTCTTCAAGATTAAGTCAAGTTATGCCCATTTATACATTTAACTCTTCCTTCACCGGTTTTTGATAACTTGATATCAAAGAAGTTGCTGAGATGATATCAGAGTTGATACATTTAACTCTGAGCAATTTGTGAGCTTCTCTTGCAAATCTGGACAGGTAATTTTGGCCTTTTATTCCTTTCCTTTCAATCCCTCGTGTAGTTGCAGCATCTTTGTTTTTGAACATCTGATGTTAAATTATCAATCTATGTTTAATCTCTGATTTCTTATTTTTGTTGAGTCAATACTGTTGGAATCTGTACCATGATATTCAAATATGCTTACTGCTTCATTTCTGTTGTAGCAAAAAATATTCTCGTTAATTCATAGGCTAATTAGAATAATGTTCTTTGAAAGCTCCATGATTAACTTAATAAAAAGAAGTAGCTAGGTTGAGGCATCAATGGATCGGCAAAGACGTCAATCTCCTTACCACACCCTAATCTCCATTATAAATCTTTCTTAAGTTGTTCCTTTCATTTTTTATTATTTTTTTAATAAGCTAAAAAGACATGAATCATGATATGCCATAAAAGATGAGAAAATATTTTGATTTAAGGATACGAAACACAACAGAGTCTTTGTTATACAAAAATACGTTTCAAGTAATTTTCACTTTTGGAATTTGGAGTAAGGAAATTTGAACTTCACATCTTGTGGTAGAGTTTTGTGTGAAATTATCACTATAGACAAGCTGCAATCGAATAAAATTTTAGTAATTATCTCTATCATCAAGCAGACAAAAAAATAATAATTATCCCTACAAATATTTGTTAAGGTATCCAAAATTCTTCTTCTCTATAAGATTAATTAGTTAGTGTATTAACCCAATAATTCTATAATTAGCTGTAATTAGTAGTTAATTGACTTTTTTAGATTTTTTTTTTCAATTTTCACTAATCACACTAATAGAATAATAAATGGGGTCATTTTTTAAATATTAATATGCCACAAACCATTTATTAAACGTGTTACATGTTGTGTCTTGTCACACATATACGTTGGTATTTGGGTTTTTGACTTATTATTAATTGTGCTGTGTTAATGTCAAAACTTGATTGTATCGTGTTAGCTTTGCTTTGATATAAACACCACAAGTTGATACAAATTAATTTATTTTTATATTCATACTAGCTAGTATTGTTGTGATTGTATGTATGTATTCACCGGGGCTTTATATGGTGCGGATTAGAAGTATATATCGGTAGTGTATGCTTTTAAGTGCCAAGAGAGCATTTGAGAACGTAGTTGAAACTGTAAGTTAAAACTTAAATACTATAATGTATGAGAGCTTTGTTACACTTGTTTATAGACTATAGTATGTGAGAGCTTTATGCTATAGACTGTTGAACTATAAGTTCCAGCGAGTTGCCAAACATACTCTAGATTTAGTCAAACTTGCATCAAAATAAACATATATATATATATATATGTAAAAATAAAAACTTGATATCAAACAATATCTTACCATTAGGGTGTTTTTCAATACTCTAGTGTGAAATTTTCTATATTTTTATACTTCTTTTTCATATTACAATATTTTTAATTAATACCTCTGTGGTTTTCTTTAAAAAAAAAAAAAAAAACTTATGTAATTTTTCTTTGGAAATTTTATAATGAGACCCCAATTTATTCTCATTAATGAGACATGTGTTATGTCTGGTAGATCAAAATCAAACGGACACAAATAAACAAGTTCAATATAAATTAAACAAACTCATTTATACAAGATTTACTAAAATCCCAAAAAAGGCTTATCTTAGAAAAAGAATATCACCTCTACTTAGATGACCATGAACCATGACAATGCACCCTTCGTTCGAGGTCCCATGGTGACCGATGTTGTGATTCCTTCCTTACCACCATGGGTCACAATAGAAATTAAGATGATCGTTGGTTGCGACTTTGCAAGGGACTGTCGTAGGTCACGAAGGTCTTATTGTGAGGGTCAACCACCGTCGTGGGTTGTGGTCGAATCTGTAAATGTCACATTTTGTTATCGCCACACACACAAAGGGGGTTATCGATTCTGTCACACACATTTTGTCGCACCTGTGTTCGCGACCCTATAACGATGGTGGTTGTAGTTCCTCATCACTCCCAACAACCTGTGGGTTGCAAATCATAGTGGGTGGCCGTCAATCCTCTACGACTGATAAGCTGAGCTACTCAAGTATTTTTGGTTATTTTGTTTTTTTAAGTTTTTTAATTATTTTTATAGTTATAAGATTAAAAAAATATTATAATCAACTGTAGCTAGGTCTGTTTTTATTTTTAGAAAGATAGGATCTTCCAGCATTCATTTTTTATTAAAGAATTAAGAGAAACGGTGCCATTAATCAGAATTTTTTTTAGCGGGTCTCATTATCGTTATTATTATTATTTATTTATTTATTTTTTAAGGAGTGGGATGCACGAGAGTTGAGACTGTTAGTCGTTGGCCAACCAAAAATAAGATCCTTCTAGAAAAAAAAATGAAAATAAACTCAATAATATTTAAATTGGGTATGGCTCCAGAGTTTCCACGTGTCCTGTCGGAGCATAGAACAATCCTGGTTCGGCTACGTCAAGATTGATTTGATGCTGTCAGAGTGTGAATCCCACATTCATCGAGATGAGTGCAACGTGTATATCTAATACAGCGCATTACAGAAAGTAGGGCCCACGCCAAAACAGACGCCGTTAGTTTCCAACGTCCGTCTAGTCTCGACCTTTGCACCCCGAGAGCATTGGTAGGGTGCCTTCAAAATACCTGCCATGGCCTTCTATCAAATAATATTCTACATCGAAATCATCACTGTTTCGTTTTATCATTTCTTTAATGTAATTAATACAATTACACCTACTAAGCTAGATGTTTAAGATTAATTAATGAAACATTATGTTCCCTCTAAAAAAATTAATGAAATAGTTCGTGTGAAATTTTAGGCATATTTTTACCTTAATGATGGTATCTTACAATTCGTTTTTAGGGGAATTTTCTTTGTAGCTTCTGTTGATGTTTACTAGTGAGTGACGGCAAATCAACACCTCGTGCGGTTGCGTATGATGGTTGGACGGCTCTTTTCTACTCCCCTTTGCCTACTTGGAAGTACTTGCAACAAGAGGATGGACATTTAGAAGGTAAAAGGGGGACACTGGTAGGGTATCGAATAAAGGTTTTTCGAGGCTCAAGGCAGGTGCAGCTTGGCAAAGAACGGGCGCTAGTTAGTTAGAAAGGAGCACCCTTGTTTGAGCTACAGTAAATGCTCTTTATGTATAGGTTGTTACTCAAACCAGGTGTTAGGTGGGTTTTATGCACTACTAGTATGTTACATCAAGGCCTGTCAAATGGTAGAAGACAAGTTTCATGGTGCCCGTTGATGAATTAGTCTCCATCCGGCGATGGGAGGATAGCCACCTGTTGGCTCTTTGTGACGAGTGACTGCCTGCTTGAAGGTTATAACAATTCGACCCAAACTGGTGTCTGACCGAAGGAGGCGATCGTTAATGTCGCGATCGGGAGGGCACTGAAGAGCACCTCGGATAAACGAGCCAAACTTGAAAGGGTTTGAGATTGCACTCCCAACAAGTTCTGCCGAGCTTCTTTGAGGATCACCGAGAACAGGTTCTTCGGCGGAAGGCGTCAAGCTCACCCCAAACAGCTTTTGTAAACTCAAATTCTCTAACAATAAAAAAAATCTACTAGGTTGCTTCTAAAAAAAATCTATTAGACGGTTTGGGAGATAAGTTGAAACTGAAAGTTTGGATGTAAAATACTATAACAATTTAAACTTTCTTAAGATTATAACAAAAAGTAGTTAGAATTGAAACTTGTTACAAATCCAAATGGCCTCTACATTAATAATGAATTATAAACGGTGTATCTATAAAGTTACATATTAATTTTGTTTTTAGGAAAGCTTCTTTTTAACATGCTTAATTTTAAGATGTTAGTAAAAAATTCTTTTAACAAAAATAATAAAAGATATTATAAGTGGTTTGGCAATGCACTTTGTAATTCAAAGCAAGAAAATTGTAATTTAAATTACAAATTGTAATTCAAACTAGATTGTTGAAGGACAGCTTATTAGATGTTATTATATAAGTGAAGAGAATTAAGCTATTAGTGAAGAGAATTAAGCTGTGAGGAAAACTCTGTCTCTAAAAAAAAAAAAAAAAATAAGAAATAGAAAAACAAAGGAGAAAAAAAAAAGAAAAAAGATATAAGAAATAGAAAAACAAAAGAGAAAAATAATAAGATGTTTAACAAATATAATTAAAATTAACTTTATAATTATTAAATTATATAAAATTTTTATATTTTATTAAAAAAAATAAAAAATTAATACAATATAAAACTTTTATACCCTATATTTTTACACGGTGTCACAATACTTGCGAAGCAATTTATCAATTGGTCTGCAAAAGCGGCGACATGAGATATTTTTCCATGTTGGCACATTCTCTTTCTCCGGACACCCGCGCGCTCTTCTCGGTTTTCGTTATTTAGCGAACCCACCCGCTTCGTTTTCTGAACCTCAGCCTCGGACTCTTTCCCATTGTTAAACGGCTCAGATTCCATCACTCTTCTTATTTCTCTCTATAAACGCCATTCATACTCAAGCTCGCTCTTTCTCTCTTCTCTCTTCTCTCTTCTCTTTCTCATAACTTTTCCATTGTTTGCGTTGCGGAGTCCATGGCGGAGCACCCATCCGAGCCGGAGTCGCTGTTTGAGAAGATCACCGATAAGATCCACGGCCACGATTCGTCGTCGTCATCAGATTCCGACGACGACAAGCCGTCGAAGGTGGAGAAAGTTCAAGCCAAGATTTTCAGGCTCTTCGGTAGAGAAAAACCCATCCACAAGGTCTTGGGAGGCGGAAAACGTAATTTTTCTCGATTCAAATCTACTCATATAATCATCTTTAGAGTAAATGTGTATCTATAGATTTATTTATTTGCGTTGTGTGATTTTCTTGATCGGAAAATATAGTATAGAAAAGAAGACGAGATTCTGCGTATTATACATTTAATTTTTTTTGGGATCTGACGGAAAAATGATCCTTCAAAAGTTTTGATGAATTGAAATTTTATCATTTTTTTGTTTGCTCATATTTCTTATACATCTGATTGGAATCATACAATACCATTGCTATATATGTGACTGATCGATCAAGGAGATGATTTGTTTGATTGGTTTTCTACTTACTTATTGTCGTATTTATCTGCTTTGGACTTGTTTATCGTGTGATTGAATTGTTAACACGAAAGGAAGATCGGAAAAGGAAATTTGATTAGAGTTTTGAGCATTTTCAGATCTCTTATAGGTTTGTTGGTTTGAAAGAGCAATTTTTTAGTTTAGGTTCTTTTGTGTGTAGCAGAAATGGTTGATTAGCTAGTTTGAGATGTGTTCATGCCATTGTGGTGGTTTAGATTTAGAATGCAAATTGCGCTTCAGGGTGTGAAAGACGTTGTTTTGAAGCTTTCTTTTTGTTTTTCTTTTAAATTGATTTAATTCTTTCTATTATTTCAACTGCATTGCTGGTTGGATTTGGATCCACAATTATGGTTGTTTATAGTTGGGGGGAGTACTGGTCGGGTGAAATAGAGTTATTTGTTTATTTTTGTCTATGACCACTGTATTCTAAATGATGCAAAGACGAAAGCTTTGAAGTTATCATTAAAATCTATATCTTCAGAAAGTAAAAGGATGCTCTTATAACATTTCTCACTGTTCCTTATAAGTAGTTTTAATGGATAGCAATAGAAGTTAGAATTTGAGGACATTGTGTTTTTCTCTTAATTTGAAAGTTGCAACAATTAATTTATGAAGTTTGTTATTTTAAAGTTTTGTTATACATAAAAAAAATGATATTTTAGAACCACTTCTGTTCAAAATGTTGCAGTGTTGTTCCCTGAATACAATTTCTAATGAGTTCTAGGGAATGAGAGAGAAATAATTGTGGACTTTAGTTTTTGTAATGCTTAGTATCCTACAATCTAATATCATCTATTTATGCGAAATCTTTACTTGCAGCTGCTGATGTTTTCCTATGGAGGAACAAGAAAATTTCTGCAGGCGTGCTTGGTGGGGCCACGACATTGTGGGTCCTCTTTGAGTTGCTTGAATATCATTTAATCACATTGGTCTGCCATACATTGATACTTTCTCTTGCTCTTCTTTTCCTGTGGTCCAATGCCTCCACCTTTATCAACAAGTAAGTCATTGTCATTTAATGTTTTCTTTATGTTTCAATAAAGTTTCTGATGTTTTTGACCTCACTCTGTTTCTAAAATAGGTCTCCACCGCAAATACCAGAAGTCCGAATTCCTGAGAAATGTGTCCTTGAGGTTGCTTCGGCGCTAAGAGCTGAAGTAAATTATGCATTGGTTATCTTGAGGGATATTGCATCTGGGAAGGAGTTGAAGAAATTTCTTGGTGTATGTTGATCTTCACCTTTTTCCCCTGCATTTTATTCGAAGTTTAGTTTTGATGGGAGCTCTTCTGCTAGAATTGCTAATTGATTGTGCAAAAACAGTAATATTACCCATCCTTGCCAAGACTCACCGTACATGGTCAATGGGCTAAACGTGTTTCATGTCAAAACTTGATTTGTGAATCACGCACTCGTTGGGGGTTTTCACTTGTTAGGATTTTTGTTTTTCTCTATTTTCAGGTTATTGCTGGCTTGTGGGTTCTGTCCGTTATTGGGAACTGTTGCAACTTCCTTACGCTGTTCTACATAGGTAAGGACTTTCCAACATTGTTGGTTATCTTTGTGAATAGTATCTATCTGTTGGTCTTTGACACCAACTTGTTATTTAAAAAACAGCATTTGTCTTGCTGCACACGGTACCTGTGCTTTATGAGAAATATGAAGATCAGGTCGATGCGCTTTCTGAGAAGGCAATAATTGAGATTAAGAAGCAGTATGCAGTTTTTGACGCAAAGGTATTGAGTAAAATCCCAAAAGGTCCGTTGAAAGAAAAGAAGAAGGATTAGAGTAGGAGCATGTTGTTGAGATTGAGTGATTAAGGTTTTAATCCGAGGCGGTGCAGGCCTTTTTCTCAGTAGGTTCCCTGTTCCTTTTTTCTTGCTCCAGAATTGTTTGGAGGCACACAGTTTAGTTTAATATATATGTATTTCGTCATAGTCTAATTACTCTCAAATTATCTTCATGCTTTAATTATTTATAAACGTCGATCATATTTTCTTGCCATTTGGAGCAATGTGATATTTTAATAGAAAAATTGAGATGGTATGACATGACAAGGATAATTATTTTCATGAAAGGGCAGTTGGTATGGTATGACTAGTCTTGTTTAGCGATTTTTATTTGGTTCTTGAATTGTTACGCCCTTGCAATCTTTGGTCAAATTATTGGCGGACCTAAACTCTGCGTCAGTTGCTTAAGGCCTAATTTTGTGTGGAATTTCCTAATATACCTGCCTATTATTGGAATAATCAAAGAAAAAGAGATTAATAAGACTGAATTCAATGGAGGGTGGGTGTTAGAAAAGTAGCATTATGGTTGCTATCATTTTTTTTAGTTGTCAGATCTATAAAATAAAGTGTTTTGACCAATTTAACGCTTGGAAACATACCCATATCAGTAGGGGTCTTCACAGAGCAAGTCCCAAAGCATCCCTTGAGATTTTTGTACAATTTCAAACATTAAACATCAAATATGGTTTTTATTTTTTATTTTTTGGCTCATCAAAATAACAGATTTTACGTATCAAACTCGTATTCAAAAATGGCCTATCAAAACATCAGAACTGTCGCACTTACCTGAATTTTGCTATCCCAACACCAGCGATCCCACGTCCCATAAACCTGCCTGACCCTAGTAGGTTGCACTCACGAGAGCCTAGCCCTAAAAAGATTATTGATATTTGTACCTTGGGGGTTTGGAATTTTAAGAATTTTTTCTATTTCTTCTATTTTTTAATTTTGAGTAATTGACACCCTTGAATCCCGAAATATTTTTATTAAGTGCCAAATGACAACTTAGGCCTTGATATTTTTGAGTTTGGCAAATGGACCTGTTCACTTTCATCACGTTTCTAACAGAGAGATCACATGCAACGCAATTGATAGTAACAATTCTTGCTACCCACAAAGACAAACAAAAAGCATTCCTTCCTAAAAAACAATTTTGGATTGTTAAGGCGAAAGATTAACTTGTAAATAGTTTACTTCGTTTGCAACGTCGTTCTACAGTATAAAACAAAAGTAGACTATAATGTAAAACTCTCGCATGTTAAAGTAAATTCATTCTAACTTTTGGTTATAACTACATCGTCAAAACGCACTCGTGAACATAGCTTTATGTAACTGGTAGAGTTGGCTACTAGTCTGTTATGTAATTACACTCGCACTTGATGAACGTACATTAGTTTCTGAGCAATGAGAAATTCATCATCCAAAAAACAATTCTTGAACCATCTGTTTTCTCAAAAACTTTAATACTGATAGGCCCATAGCCTTGACATCTTAACTGAATCTTCCTCCAAATCACTCTCGCTGTCCGACAATGATATTGTCGTAAGTGCACCATCCAAAATGTATTCCACAACCTAAGAATGAGGAAAATTAGCCTAACAAACATCATTTTATCACTTGGAGAAGTGGAAACTAAAGGTCTGGCTACAAATAACAAACCATGGTCGATATTTTAAAACCAGTAACAGCTTTGTACAAGAAAATACTCTGTTATACCTCGCAAGGTAAGACGGGCTTGACGTCAGAATGTAATCTGCATTGTGCATTTGAACATTTCAAGTTATCAAGCCAAACTATCGTTTTGCAGTTTTCACCGTATCCCCTGCTATACATTAATTTCTTTGACAAATTGCCTGAAATCCAACCAGACATGTGAATGGCAATAAAAAAAGAAAAGATAAGAAAAACAAAAATAAAAGACGCTACATTTGCAAGTACAAATACAATGTTGGTGAAGTAGCTTAATGCTTTATTTTTAGGGATATATAGACATAATTTATGAAGAAGATTGACAGATCTTATCACACATATAAATGAATTATGCTAGAGATCCAAACTTTGATTTCCAACTATCTAATATCAAGTGGTGCAAAGGGCTAGTTGTCATTTTTCTATTGGTAGGTGTTAAAAAAATCACTACGTCTATTGATGTTACAAAGTTGCAACTACCAATTGAAAGATCAACAATTCATTTGAGTAAAAGTTAGGATCCTTAGTACTACAATACTACTTAACAGAAATAGAGGATAACTATACCTCTACATTCTGTTTTAAACGCTTCTCTCCAGTCAATGCTTGTTCCTGTAACCATGTCTTCCTGTAATGAAGCATACTCCTTATGTCCAATTTCTATGGGTCTTTGAGACCCGCTAATCTTCAAACTACTATCAGAACTCCCAAAGAACGTAGTATATTGTGCATGCCAAAGCTGGTTATCACTTGCCGCTAAATTCCACGACCTGAAAGTGAAAGGGTAGCAACCAAGTTATAAGACAATTAACAACACACAAGCATATTCACAATAAAGCCCAGCATGCCACGGAGCTAGCCTAGGCAGGCCCCCTGGCCTATGGCCTTCTCACACACACACATTTGCCCCCAATAAAAGATGTTTCCACAATTCAAAAATCAATCTAATTACAGTAATTATATAGATAAAACTTCCTTTCTTCCGTGTTGTATAAAAATTTCAATTATCCCCTGAGTTTTGGCTTTAAAAAAATACTCACGTTATAAATTTAAAAAATAAAATAAATCTAAAAATCAACAACTATACTAGCATATAAGTTCATTTGAGACTAAAAAATAGAGATAAATGCATGAAAGTAAAAAAGAATAGACAGGCTTAAGAAAATAGAATTGCATCTAAATTTTAGTTAAAATTTTAATTTTAATAATGGTCTTCGGGGGAAAAGAGAGTAAAAATCTAGCTCCACAGTTCAAGGTTTAGCTTACTATTGCATATCCACTGGCCTAAAAGTACAAGGCGGGAAACCAAAGAGTAACCCCACAAAATTCGTAGGAATTACGGACTTACCAGCAGACTAGCGCAGCAGAAACTAAAGATTGCATATCAAGAAAACTGAAGACGTGCACAAGAACATCTCGTGGCAGATGGGAAGAACCTGAAACTGAGAACAGAAATAGATTCATGCTTTTAAGTACTTTATTAAAAGAGCATGTGATTTATGGTCAATACATAAAAAGAACACAATCATTTTCAAAGCTATAAAAAAAGTTGTACCTTTCTCTTTTTTGCGGGCTTTACAGCGCCGCTTATGGGCAACCATTGCTTGCTTAAATTCTGCGACAGCCAAATTCTTCTTCTGCTTTGGCAATGTGGCCTCTGCACTTTGAAGAAGGACATGAGCTGCAGAAACTGCGTTACGTGTCTGCAGTCTAGAATTTGAATAAATAAACCATAATAAGCATTATTACAACAACTTTAACACAGACAAAACAGATAAAACGCAAGTGTTCACAGAGAATAGAGAAAATAGAAAAGGTAGAAGAAGAATCAAATAGCTTATATACAACTGTGTAACGTCATCAGTATATACATGTGTTCTAATCAGCAGCCTAACTGTACAAAAGAATTACCGGACTAATCAGTACAAGCAGAGAATAACTAAACTAACTAAAAAAATAAGGAAAATACTAACGACCCTTATTTGTTCTAACACAAACATACAACGTACGAAAAGAAAAAAAAAATAAGCATCATATTCCACAGAAACCGAAAGGTTTAAATTTTGAATAAAGTTACAATTTTTTAAGCAATTTCAATCAATTACACAGATAGTGATAAATTCTAATCCAGAATTGTCATTTCGGATATAGAATTCACATAAATTATGTGAATGCAATGAAGACTCAAACGAAGAATACATACCCAGGAAGAAGACGAAAGGCAGAAATAGTGTCTTGTACAATTAGGCCTTGTAAATTCTTGGGAAATTCGGTGTAAGAGGCTCTGAGAATGAAGGCCAGCTCTTTACAGGCTAATGGGTATCGGTGGATTTTCAAAAAGGACTCTTTAAATCCAAGTTTTTGGTATCTCTCAACTGGGTTTGACATTTTGAGATCGATTCAAAATGGCGGCGCGCGAAAATCCTGGGATTTTGGTAATTGAGTTGGTTCAATTTTTTATGGGTTGTAGGGAATTGAGCTGGTGAAAGAGGATAATTGTCGCCAGTGGCCGGAGATAAATGGACAAGGGGAAGAGGACGGCGGTGGTTGGGAGTCTGATGTTATTGTTCGTAGTGAACGACAATCATTTATATTAAGAAAAACGATTTCTCTGAAAAAAGAGCGGGAAAAAGAGGGGAAACAGGAAGAGAGGATTAAGAATGACGACCTAAAAAACAAAAGGAGAAAAGGCGCCACAACTGAAAAACGACAACAAAGATCAAACGGTATGAAATTCCAGAAACGACGGAATTTGAAGCACGATATGAAGGGAGCTGGTGGTCAGTGTAAAAACGACAATCATCTAGGAAAACGACACAAATAGTAGAAACATCGTTAAGTTGAAAAACATCAACAAAAACGTTCATTGTCCTTTTATTTCATGTTAATAACGTATTTAGGATTTTGTAGTCAATCATTTTAGTGCTCTTGTCGCTTATGATATTGTTGTCGCCTATCAAACCGTTTTGTTTCTCATTCTTTTTTTATATGTGTCTTTCGTTTATCATGTTTGTAGTGACTTCATTTCATTGTCGTTTTCTAGATTTTTCAAGGATTTTGTTATTGTCGTTTGCCAAGTTAGTTATCCTTTTTTTTTCAAATGGATGTTATTTTAAATTTCATTGTCCTTTTCCCCGTTCGTTTTGTTTTTTTTTTTTTTTTTTTCAAGTTAACGTAGTTGACATCTCATTCTCACATTTCTCTCTCTTTTTTGTCGTTTCTCAGGTTGCTCGTTTCACAATAACATACGAAAATGATATACATAGTGAAAATAAAAACACGAATGAAACAACATTAAAGTTAGAAAAGGACATAAAAAAAAATTTGAAAACAACGGCAACTTCAGGTTTTTGAAAAACGACAAGACTATGAATAATATAAACGACATGAAAATGTAAACAAAGGCAACTTGAAAAAACGACGATAATTGTACAACCGACCGTGATGTTCAAAGACAAGACATTAGGGGAAAAAAAAAATTAGACTATCTAAATATAATTAAGTAGTTGTTTCTGACTAGGACAGCAGATGACTAAAATGATTGCCCTTTTATTATTGTTTCCCTTTTCCTCTTGTCATTGTTTATGAAAGTTCGGTTCGTTTGTTGCTATTATTATTTAGTATCATAATTTTATTTATTTTTTTTCTTTTGAAACTGTGAAACTTCCTTGTAAGTGAAGGGTGATACTCTAATGTTTATAGTTCTCATTTTGGTATGCAACTTTGACAAGCCACTTTGTTTCCTTCAACTATTGGAGGAAGGAATATCACAAAATAATAGATAAAACCAAACTCTAAAAAGAGTATAAAACAAATATTGTACTAATTAAATTACAGAACCAAATTACAAACACTATTCAACAAGGGTGTTCATTGCAAGTTTCTCCTATTTCCGCCGACATCCCAAATCCATATATGCATTTCCAAACACCAAGAGACACTCACAGAAAAACGACTAAATCCTAAAAGGGACTTTGCAACAATTGGTTTCTACTTTGTAGGACTCCCTAAACAAATCCCGACAGCCCACTGCCCTCTCTTTAAGCCTGAAATGCCAGACAGAAATCTTTTGGACTTTTTAATAATATTAATGCAAACTGACAAAGCCCTCCTAATGGTGTTGGTGGAACTTTTTGGTTTGAGGCTTTTTGGTGCTAGAGATTTCCATATAAATAATGTCATTAAAAATGGGGTGTGTTCAGATTGACTACTTCCCGGCTTCCTCAAGACTTTTTTGCCATTCCATTCCAAGAAGAAAGACGCTTGATGAGAGGACTGGTGGTGTACAATTCCTTTGCTTTATGAGATATTAGAGGAAGTAAGTCAATTGTTGCTTCTTCCTTGAACCTCCTTCTCCATACAAATCATTCCACTGCTTCAGCTTGTTCATTATTGATCCCTCCGAAGCAAAACTGGCAGCTACCTGCATTGCACCAAAACATGTGTAAACATCTTTACAATTTACAAAGAATGATAGAGTTAGTTTGAATAGAGTATAGAAAGCGCGGTTTTAAACCCTCAGATCTTTATCAAGCCCTATTAGTTTGACTATATTTAATATTCAAAAACATACACTATCAATAAGACGTCCTGCCGTAGAAAGATCTTTCTTTTATAATCACGTAAGGACTTAGCTATACAAAGATAGTGTTGGGTTATTCACGTTACCTGATTCTTTGCCCGTCTCATATCTTCCATGTTTAAAGCCCTGAGGGTGATTACTTGCTCCTCTTTATCCTCTTCTTTTTTGGATGAGGCATCTTCTGAGGAAGAGCCTTCTGAATCTTTCTTCTTTTTTTGCTGGATTAATGTCATTGCGCATTAATTTAATAAAATGTGAAAACATGATAAAAGTAAGAATAAGATGAGATGGAGGAAGAGCTTAAAGGACAGTAAGTACCAAATCCTTCTCCCTTTCTTGTTGTAGTAGCTCCCTAACGGGCCGGTAAGCAGCTGTCACGCACAAGTTCTGTTTCGAGAAGTTAAATCTCATGAGCTGATCAAATCTAGCTATCATTTTAAGTTACTAATTAGATCATTTAACAAACATACCTTGAGATCACTCCCAGTGTATCCTTCTGTCATTGTTGCAAGCTCTTTGAAGTCTAGATTCTCAACCTTTTCTTTTGAAAGAAGAGTTTTCAAGATCATTTCCCTATTCTCAACCGAGGGAAGACCAACCATAATTCTGCACAAAAAATAAAAATAAGTAAAACTTAATCGTAAGCTCTTGCACTCAAAGTATAGAGAAGTGAGTATGAATTTCTGATCAATACCTGCGCTCAAACCGCCTAATGATTGCTTCATCAAGGTCGAAGGGCCTGTTGGTGGCAGCAAGAACAAGAATTTTCTCTCCGGGTTTGGTCAAGAGGCCATCCCAGTGTGTCATGAACTCGTTCTTGATCTTCCTCATCGCCTCATGCTCCCCAACTCTAGTCCTTTGCCCAAGCATGCTGTCAACTTCATCTACAAAAATGATGGTTGGCGACACCTTGGCTGCGAGGCTGAAAAGTGCTTTAACATTCTTTTCATCCTCTCCAAACCATTTTGAAGTGATGGTAGACATCGAGACATTGATGAAACTCGCACCAGCTTCATTGGCAATTGCCTTCGCCAGCATTGTTTTGCCCGTGCCAGGAGGTCCAAAGAGCAGTATGCCTCTACAAGGCTTGAGAAGGCCGCCTTTGAAGAGGTCGGGTCTTCGAAGTGGAAGCATTACCAACTCCTGAAGTGATTCTTTTATCTCATTTAAGGCTCCAATATCTGCAAATGTCACTCCTATCTCACTTGCTGGTATGACCTCGGGCCTAATGCGCTTCTCAAACTCATTGTCTGGTGGAACTTCCTAAAGAACAGCATGAAACAAAACAAAGAATTACGTGAAAACTTAAGAGAGAATTTTTATCATATATAGCATGAAAAGAAATTGAAGCTAATCCAGTTTCTAGAGCATATCATAATGCAGTATCAAGGTATATATCTTCATTATAAGTTTGCTCTTACTTTTGCTGGGGGTGTATTCTCACTATCCTTCTTCCCTGTTGAAACAGATTTCTCTGCCTCGTTTTTGTTTTCAGGACCTTGAGTTTCAGACTTTGATTCTGTCTTTGCGCCAACAGTCTCTCCTTCACCATCCTAAAGTGCAAAGAAAAGACGGATTAATAAAATACATCAGAGATTCAGAAATATTTTCACCATAATTGAAAGTTTCAAAGCCAAAAATAGGACCTTTGAGGATTCAGCATTGGTCTCTAGCTTCAAAGTATCTTTTTCGCCACTTTTTCCCTCTTGGAAAATACTCAATCCATGGGACAGACTGTTCCAAAATCAAGAATAATAGTCAAACACGTATTTATTTGAAGAAATCTAAAAAGATAAATCATGAGCACAAGAAAATTATTGTTCTCTACCTCTTTGAAGATATGACAAGCTTTCCATTCCGATACTCGGGGTCTTTGTTATGCATCAAATGATAAGAAATTGCTGTGACAACAATTTCTTCAATGTAGTTGCTGAGAACCATAGCGTCTGCACAACAGATTGAATCCAAATCGTTGCACTCAAGATCATTCGCCGCGAGAACCTCAGCTATGTGGTTTTTGTTGTCTTGGAATTGAATCTTTTTCATTTCCTCTTCTAGTTGAGCTTTCCATCTGTCCAGATGAGTCTCATCTTCTGGTGGTTTAATCTCAATGTTGTAAGGGAACAACAACGAAAGCCTGTCGTCAACTTCTCCACAAGAATCATCTTCTGCGTCCAACATCTGGGAGCCAAGCACCAACACTGATCCAGAGAGTTTCTTCAGCATTTTCTGGAACAAATTGTAAAACCTTTGAGATTGGAGAATCAACTTCTCAATGTCCCTGATGTACAATATAATTGAACGAGTTTCTGATTTTGAAGCCACGACCTGAACAAAGAGACCGACACTTCATCTTGTTAAAACCATTTACAAGCACAGGAAAATGTACAAAAGACTGCCATAAATTAAGTCTCATCAAAACAATATTAAAAAAGAATACAGTGGATTAAATTTAAAGAAAGAAACTTTGTTATGAACTTACCGTGTAAAGTGACTGCATAAAGTCTTTCTCATCAAAACACCAGCTGCTCGTGCGCTTCAAGGAAGCTGCAAAAATAAACGGCATTACCAAGGATGATTTTCTTTTCTTCATACTCAAGTACCAGAAAAAAATGTACCATGCTTGGAAGAAATTAATTTAATTGCAAAAAATAAATATTGCCATTAGATATGATTAAAATATTCATCAATGGGGTAAATTTTTTTTCTTTTTAAAGGAAAATTTTGAAGTACCTGCGCTTGTTGGAGCATATTTGGAATCACAGGCACTAGAGGCCTTTTTACCGCGTGTTGAAGGATTGTTTGAACTTTCATTACCCCTGCAATATGAAGTAAGAAAACAAGGCATGGCTTTACAAATTATGATTGAACAAATTGAGATAAAAATAAATAAATAAATAAATATATACGTCTTCATTATACCTTGATTTTATTATACCCATGCTACTTCCCTGCCGTTGCAATGTGCCTGCAAGAAAAATTCTAATCAGAACAACAGCGACACGTGTAGAAATAATGGACACATAAGAGTGAAAAAGACAAGAACTAGAAGGCCTGAGTTCAAGTTTCAACATGATTTTCTTGTTCAGACAGAGACCAAAATATTGTTTTTTATGGAAATCATATTTATGAGGACAAAAACATAGGGCAGGACTTAATTACATAAGGATAAGAAGTTATACAACAAGAACATATATAGGAGCTTTAAGGAAAAGAGGAAAGAAGGATTTTTTGTCGTTTCTTTTCACACCTCTAGTTTCCCCATTTGAAGGAAGGATTGAGAAGGAACCGAACAAATTGGACACTCGCTCCATTGCCACCTCCGAGATCGAGCGATTGAGAGACTAGAAAATAAAACACTGAATTAGGAATAATAATTGTATGGCAAAGCATGCATGAAAGTGCACAAAGCGTGCCAGATAACATGGTTAACAAGCACAGTTCCTTTGTACGGAAAGCAAAAAAAGCTTACTGCTTCTCTTTTGGCACAACCGTATTTGCTCTGCATCTGTGAAGAATTTTAAAAAAAAAAATGATAAAAAGTATAAGTAATACTACAAGACAGAACAGTCTTTAGTCAAAAAAGAATGGAGTATTGCTTGTGTCCATAGGTACCTTTAGAGAAAAGGCATTAACGTCGAGCAAAAGCAGCTTTGATTTGAAGTGATGTGCCAAGGCTTTGGCAAGCATTTGATGGTAAAGTTCTTCAAGAAACAACAAACCATAGTAAGTTCAGCCTTTTTTTATAGGTCGCTTTGATCACTGGTTCGAATTGTCAGTTCAGACTAGAAACATCGTAGCAATTTTAAATTTTTTTAAGAATAACAAAACCATTTTGAACTAGTATTTTCCGGTTTGAACTGACAAACCAAACAACCTTTAAATGATTCTTTTTGGGTCCAAAGTAAGTTATTTATATGAGTATATAAATATATATATACCAGCTGGTCCTGAGAGCAAAATAGCTCTACTTGCAGGTGAAAGATTCCTTGTGTGCTTGGAAAATTCTGAGTGCCTCAGATGAACATGTGCAGCACTTGTTAACAACACCCTAGTTTTTTCACTGTCATTGCCATTATGACAAAAAAAAAATGTAAGATGAACAAGTTCATCTTTTGGAAGAATTACATGATGAGGGACATGGCAGTACTTTTTCAGTTACTATAGAAAGTTAGCACTACAATTTTCTCTGTATCTACAAGGACACTTTTTTATAACTGAACTCAGAATCTAAAACACAAAGACGTGATATAAGAGAAGTGGATTAATTAGATAAAGCATAATTAGTAGGTATTAGAAGAGAACAATAAAATCGCTCATGATCCAGAAATGGTCATACTTTAACCATTTCAAGCCTGATGATACACTTGAATTGGACAAAGTAGAAAGAAATGTAAAAGCCTGAGAAAGACTTGCTTTTTTCTTTTTTCTTTTTCTTTTCTTTTTTTTTTTT
>CAMOHE010054387.1:49667-69156 GCA_946598075.1 Artocarpus hirsutus | reverse complement strand
TATACCAGCTGGTCCTGAGAGCAAAATAGCTCTACTTGCAGGTGAAAGATTCCTTGTGTGCTTGGAAAATTCTGAGTGCCTCAGATGAACATGTGCAGCACTTGTTAACAACACCCTAGTTTTTTCACTGTCATTGCCATTATGACAAAAAAAAAATGTAAGATGAACAAGTTCATCTTTTGGAAGAATTACATGATGAGGGACATGGCAGTACTTTTTCAGTTACTATAGAAAGTTAGCACTACAATTTTCTCTGTATCTACAAGGACACTTTTTTATAACTGAACTCAGAATCTAAAACACAAAGACGTGATATAAGAGAAGTGGATTAATTAGATAAAGCATAATTAGTAGGTATTAGAAGAGAACAATAAAATCGCTCATGATCCAGAAATGGTCATACTTTAACCATTTCAAGCCTGATGATACACTTGAATTGGACAAAGTAGAAAGAAATGTAAAAGCCTGAGAAAGACTTGCTTTTTTCTTTTTTCTTTTTCTTTTCTTTTTTTTTTTTTATTCATCAGTGTCAATCAAGAGAGAGAGTCGTCAAAACAAAACCAATGCTCAATTTTTTCCCCTCTTGACTTATTACAGGACAAGAAAATTAAGAAAATTTACAACTTAAAAGTCTTGTACAAGTTCTTCTTCCATAAAGTTCATAGGATATATTGACTTGTTAACTATCATTTAGTACTCAAAATTTACCTTTCTGTTCTCTAACTCAACAAAAGACTCAATGGGTTGAAAAGCAAAAAACACAAAAAGAAAAAAAATCTAAAAGAAGCATAAGGCTTGGATTCCTTAAAAACAACTAGAATATGCTATAATCCATCCATTAAAAAGAACACACTTAGAAGAATCAAAGCCACTCACACGAGAAAAAAAGTTGTATCAATAATAAACATGAAAATCATGAAATTTTTACCTCAAATAATAAGGGAAGTCATCAAATGTGACTTTGCTTTCTCTGCCATGGATGACAAGCCTAAACAACTCCTGCTCAATCTGGTCAGCAGAGACGAAATCAGAGGAAGTATTATTATTATTTCCTTTGACCCATTTGCTCACCGATTGCCCTGAGCTCAACAACCCAACTCCAACTCCAACTCCAACCCCGACGCTCAAAGCTGACAACAAAACGTGCTTCTGTTCCATATCCGATCTCGATCAAACCACAACCAGAAAAAAACAAACAAACTCCTAGACTCAAAAACACCAGATTTTTTCTTTCGTGCTTTTGACAAGCTTAGCCAACAAGTTCATACAAGTAAAATGGAGCAAAGATTTGAGCTTTGAGAGAATCAAGGAAAGTCTGTTGGTGGGTTTTTCTTTTTTGGTTTTGTTTTGGTGAGAGATGAAAAAATAGAGTTTATGAGTAATACGTTCTCCTTGGTTTTTTTTTATACAACAACAACGTTGGTATGATGAGTTACCATTGTGGTCTCTCTCTTGGCCCGTTCCAGACTATTTATAGAGCATGCTATATCACTTCCGCACGTTAAATGCCTTCCCAGAAGAGTAAAATAACAATATGTAACAGAAAAGAGAGAAAAGTAAATAGTATAAAAGAATATATTATATATAGGAGAATTTTGAGACAGGATGGCGAAAATTTAAGTTTTCAAAATAAATGGTCTAATAACATCGTAGTTTTATTAAATTAAAAATGTAGTAAAGTTTAGAACATTACTTTTTGTTGCTCTAAAAAATTATCGTGGCCTATTAAAAGACATTTTATTTAATTTTTTTGGTAAGTTTTTTTTTTTACTGATAGCCAACAAAATAATTGGTTTCATTCCATTTTCTTTTCTATCCATCTTTAATTTTTTTTAATTGTGAGAAAAATAGAACTTCTTAAATGAAAAATGTTTCATAATAGCCCGCCGCAAGGATAAATAGTATTTTTCTTTCTTTTTTTTTAAAAAAAAAGGAAACAAGGACAAATAGTATTGCTTTTCTTATAAATATTATTTGTGTGCTTTTTGGATTTTTGGATAAATACTTCTTTTTAAAAAAAAAAAAAGTGATTTTTTCAAAAAAATAAAAACTTTTGAAACAAGAAATGGCAGCAAGGTCAGAATTATTAATTCAGTGCCGAATTCTTTATTATTTTGTTCGTTTCAAATTCTCCGATTTGGATGTCTTGGCATGGTTCATGCGTTATTTCCGGAATTATCAAATAAGGCCCTTGAAATTATCAAAATACCATAAAAACCTTGAAAATATTTCCCTTCGTCTTTGTGTAATTACATTGTTACACAATTCTTCACTATTTCCATTTGGAGTAGGTCACATGAGTACAAATTAAAACATATTTTTATAACGCTTTTCATTGTTGTGGGCATGACTTCTAATTTGTGATTCAGAACATATTGCTTTCCATCTCTGAGTTGTGTTTGGTTTGGCTTCAACTGATATTTTTCTTTTTTGTATTATATTTTTAATACATGTTTTTTTGTCATATACAACTCGATTTTGATGAGCCATGTCTCCCAGGTCTGAATTGTTATTCCATTTCTGCAAAAAAAAAAGAAAAAGGAATTGTTATTAATTAAATTAAAATAAGAGCACATGATTTATTTAAATCAAATCATTAGATATGACACAAAAGGTACACTTTTCTTTTTCAAACCAAACTACCAAATTTCGGTTTTATTAAACATTTGATGCGTGCAAGTAAAATATTTTTCAGGTATGAAATTCAGTGTACTTCAAAAATAATTTTGGTGCTTAATAATACTCGTTGGAAGTTCGCATATTCCATTCCACCAAGAGGTAATTTTATTATTTTTTTATGGGAAACACTTTAATTATTAATATATAAGAAATTATATGGTGACTCTAGTAAGATAATGAGTAACATGGTCACCAAATATTTATCTCCCTTCACACTTTTGTCTATGAATCATTTTTCCAAAAAGACATATTTGGTATGATCCTTCAAAATGTATGTTGAAATATTATATTTAATTCCTTTTTTTTTTTTTACTTTTCCATTGTTGATTTTATTGTATTATAATAGCTTATGGGAAGGACTAAGAAAAAAAAAGGCAAATATTTTGCACCCTTCTTCTTTTGTTCCACTTGCATAGTCATTGGGTTGCCACTATATATGAAAAAGTGCTAAGCGACTAAAAGGGGGCGGCTATACACCTCGAGTCCACGGTGGATTGACGCCCTATAATGGTTGATGCAAGGACAGCATCTAAAGTCTTTGATTGGGACCCTGAAAACTTACTTGGAAACTTTCTTGAGTTTCACACTTCTTTGGGTTATTTCGGTTAGAAAGACAAACAATTAAGAAAAATATGCCTTTCTTTTTGGTTATACATTTAGATCAGAAGGAAAAAGAAAAGCCTTTTTCATGCATGTGTAAATACAAAAAAAAAAAAGAAAAAAGGAATGCTTAGCAACCAAGCTTTTGAAGAAGACTTTTGTGGTAGAAACTAGAAATCTTGTTTTATTGTTTTAAATACATGTTTTTCAAAGACAAAGTCTATTTGAAGTCATATCAAATTTCAAGGAAATTTAATTTCAGAAATATATTAAGAAAATTCTACGGTAGCACAAAACCTTACCGGTAGAGTAAGTTGTTCCAATTATTTGATTAAATTTAAATTTAATTGATAAGTGTCCTCGTTAAAAAATAGTGTATTGTGCAATGTTTATACTAGTATACCAATGGCATACCATTACAATAACCTGCATGTTCATATAGTATGGTATATTGTGGTGAATAATTATATGCTTCTGTAATTAACTTGATAGATCTTAAATGTAATCTCCAATCTTATTTGCCTCGTCCTCCATATTGCGTTTAATTTTTTTTTGGAACTTTTAAATTTTCTTTTACAAAACGATCAAATTGGTGGGATCAATATTTAAGGTAGTAACTTGCTTTCTAGTATATGAAGTATGATATTAAGTGTCATGATTCATGAATTATCATCATATTAGTAATGAGGTGATATTGATATAATCATTAAAGGTCACTCTCGCTTTTACAATAAAAAGCACTATGATTCTAAGTCTAACGAAAAAGAATTTTTTTTTTAATATATGGTGTTAGATAAGAGAAAGTTATATATCTTGAGTTCCGACTATTCTTTTTTCACGCTTGCCGCCCTCGTTAAGCCTATAGAATCCATACTGTTGAGTTGGACGGTGTAGCTTGTCGTATTGTTTCTTGAGCCATTAAAAATTGTTGCCAACCAAACACGAGGAAATTACTAACAATTATTTTCAACTTGATTATAGACACAACCGTGATCCACAAGTATACACTTTCTTTTATCATTATTATTATTATTATTATTATTATTTTGTGATGGTAAAAGGGTATCTCTTTTTCTTGTTACTCTCTAAAAAAAAAGATCAATGGTGTCTTCACGTTCTCATATCAGTGTTATTTTTGAAATCTATCATCACCACGCATGGCATGGCAATAATCTTGACTCTAGATCTTCACCAGATAACAAAGCATGGTTTAATATAATCTATCAGCACATAATTTATGCCATAAGGCAAACTTTTGCATACAATATCAAACTTGAACTTTTGACTTGTTAGTTGATAAAGTCTTCAAATGATTTCTTCTTACCATCATGCCACAATCACGGACTGGGATGATCTCTACATGAAATGCTGCACCAATTACAAAATACAAATTAATGAAGGCAGTTGCTCAAAAGAGAGTCGTTTAAAGGGCAAAGGGTGAGCAGTGAGAGAGCTTATCAACTTGTCAAAGTGTCCTAATAGGAGAATCTCTTCAAACAAAATGGACTTTTAGAAAAATAATAAAATATATATAAAAAAAAAAAAAAGGTGAGAGATCAACGATATGCCTTAGAGGTAATCCCCATGTTTCTCCATGTGTGCACAAGGCCCCTTTTCCACCTCAGCATCACATGCGTTGGTTCAAAAACCCTTTTGCTACGTTTTGATTTGTGCGTTACACGCAATACCACCATCCTTTTCACTACTTTTTTCAAGTCACACCACACTTGAAATGTTAAAAAAGCTTCTTTCAAAGGGCAAACAGCAAAAAGAAAAAAAAAAAAATCTTACAAAAAATAAACATAAAAAAACGAAGGGTTAAAAAAAAAATCAGGAGCACTTGCATAGTGGTGCTCGTCAAAACGACATCCTTTGATCTTACAAATATCTTTAATCCTAAATGAGTTAGCTTTTCTTCCTTACGTATTACTATATTATATTATATTATATTATTATATTATTCGCTAAATTTAAAGATGACAAGATCCAATATATTGCTCTTAAATTTGATGTCAAAGCAATTTACCAACGCTCTCTCTTCCGTTTAATTTTTCCCTTCCTGCTAATGATTAACCATAATGTTTTCATTTACTACATGTTCCTTGTACATTAACGCTTATAATTTTTCAACGAAATATGCAGATATTATATATATATATATATATGTATATCTTTGTGTCTACATATTATGTGTGTCATGTCTCAATAATTTGCATGCTGAATTGTCAATATACACGACACTTACCAAACTTCTCTCTCTATGATTGTGGTGGAGAATTCTTCATACATTCATAATCAAATTATTATATGTTATAATGGATATCATTATTCTTGTCCTTATTAAGGCAGCATATACTATATACCATTCAAAATCCTGTTGACTATATATAATGGGACATTTTATTTTCTGTACCATATAATTGATTTTTTACCTCAAATCAAACTTTATTAACAACCTACCGACTGATATTTTTGCCTTGGTTACTTGTTTTGTCAGTTGAAAGAAATGCTGGCTCATTTATTAACAAAAATAAGTAATTTTGATTTGGCATAATATCGCTATTCCTTTGTGATATAAATATATATATATATTTCTTTTATATATTATTGTTTTGTAGGATTGAGTAATGTTGCAAAAGTTACAGGAGAATGAAGTCGAAATTTCACGAATGCCTAGAGAGATCCAAAGCCAAAAGGCAACAAAGTTGACTAAATTATGTGCACATGCATGTGCATGGATGTAATTTTTACTAATTAAGTCATTCACATTAGCAATGACAAATTAGATGCATATGACAAAAGCTTAACCAAAAAATACCGGCTGATAGGTGGGGACAAATAAAGTTAAATACTTTGGTCGAAAGTTTGCTCTGCTAGGGTTCGAGGAGAAGTGATCTAGGGGCTCTTTGGATAAGGTGAGGCGCCACCACTTCTCTCTTCGAATCCAACAACTGGCACTGGTGCATGAGAGGGGGAGGCCAGGTCTTGACAGGGTTGGGGAAAGGAGGGGAACAAGGCAGAGGAGGGCCGAACAAATGTTGGAGCCAAAAGGGTGGGATGCCAGTGAAGGTAGAGGGAGGGTAATGTGGCCAGCATCATCTGGGACAAGCAGGATTAGCCGCTCATGGCCGGATCTGGTTCCAGTCGAGGGGGCCACAGCGAGGGAGGCGAAGGGAGGGAGGAGTTGGCGGCAACTAGAAAATGATGGGGCTAGCGGAGGAGGAAAGCGACCGGAAGGATCCAACAATGGTGGAGAACTCTAGGAAAGGATGCATTGTACCAACGTTGAAGCTGAATCCTCACTAAAGGGAGGAGGAAACCGTGGGAGATGGGCCAACCCACTATTAGTTGGAAGCAGGGAAGACAGCAACGGCAGCGGATGACACTCCATCAAAGTTACACCAATATGTGCCTAGCTCTGTCTGTGTTATGTATTATTGTTTGTTTATTTGGTTTTTTTAAGGTTACAATAAAGGAGATGGCTTCCCCACATCTGGTTGTTGTTTGTATGGCTCCTTCATTCGTTGAGGGCGGAAGGTTTGTAAATATTTGGCTAGACGATTGTATAAGCTTTATTGTATGTACCCTCAGCAAGAAGGATTTGATTTTGGGTTTATTCGGGACTAGAAAGTGGCAACGTGTGGCAAAATCATGTTATGAGTGTTGGGTTTTGTTAGATTTTGTGATTCAAACAAGCAGCAGAAAATCAAAATTAATTCCTACAGAACCTTCATAGGATCCATGCAATTCGATTAGATTGATAAAAAAGTCATAGAATCTTACTAAGATGACAAAAAGAGTAAGATTGCTGAAAGAAAGAGAGAGGGTTCACTCTGGTAACACCTTAACTCGAGCTTTTTGTATTCAAGATTGGATTCATATGTTGTTACTTTGAGCAACACCCTTTGCAGGTATCCGCATGAATAGACTCTCTCAAAAACCAAATTGGTGTGATAGCACCCTCTCCTTGCATTAAATGACTCTTTCTAATTTTAGGGTTTTTAATGTTTTTTGCCTTTTAAAATAAGAGAATGCCTTTCTTTTCTAATTTGACCAGAAACCCTCACACAGATATATATATTGACTTTGAGAAAGAGTCAGATTTTAACTAGGGTAAGCAGTAATTCAAATATGATTCATAAAATCTAGACAATGTCAGATTTAATGAACCTAGACATATCTAATACATCAAATCTGGACATTATTAGGTTCATTGAACCTAGACACAGTAAACCTAAAATTCATTTTTGGTCTATTCTAGGTATGCGACCTTGTAGGTTCACATAACGTTGGTAGTAGGCTTGAAATTCTGTTTCTGACCCACAAATCATAAGCGGCCTCTAGGAAGATATTATGATTACCCAAGTTATGTGAATGTCAATAATCTGACATAACCTAATATACAATAAGTATTAAAGTCTTTTTTTCACTAGATACCTTGATTGAAGATAAGGCATGGTTTATATCATCCTTATACTACTCAATCATATTATTTCTCAATATTAAGTAGATTGATATTGATAACCCTTATCAATTCATTCCAGTATGGCCATACATTTTTCTTCAATCTAACTTATCGAGGAGCCCGTAGATATCTTTCTCATAATAAATGAGGGACAAATTCCTTTTTAATCACTCACATTCCTCACATGATTCACTCTATATCCAGCAACAATCCATTCCATCATCCTGTTAAAGATAATATTAGAATGCGTCAAAATATAGAACTTGTAATGTAGGAAACAATGGTGATTTTAGGTCAAAGGACTAGGATAATACTATTATGATGAGAATCACTTATGACAATTATTCATGCAGTATTATCATAGCAGGTTGATCCAATACATTATTTCTCAAATATGTATCTATGAGTTGACTTAGTATCTCATACACATGATTAGTAAAACATAATCATCAGTCAAACTTCATGCTAGTCTGCATTCATTATTATCTCAATAATAATGACTGACTAGGGATAATTTAGAATATAATTCAATGTTTACCTAAGAGTTTTATTATCACGTCACATGCTTGATGACCTTAGGCAGAATTAACTATTCATGGAATTAGAATAAAAAACAATAATAAAAATGCCTCTTTATTAATAAAATGCAAATGTAATGAAGTCAAAATATGGTCATTACATAATTAGCTTAGGGTACATCACTAAGAAGAAGAACCATGTACGAGCCTAGGGTGCAGTTAAATTACCTAGTCATGAAAATGGCACCCGTTTATTGGCTTTGATTTTGTGCTATATTCTTGCACTCAGTGACCGTCAATTGAAGTTGTCATAGCTAACTATTAAAAACAAAAGAGCTTAATTATAAAATATTATTCTACAGTGAAATACTATGACATAAATTAGAGATAATTTTCATCAAGTAAAGACACAATTATATAATTGAGAGTACAAGTATAAAGTGGAGATGTAATTAAAATTTTTTTAAAAAAATTAAGAGTACTACAGCAAAACTCAATTTCTAAAACCTTCACCGGGCAAGACGTGGCTCTGCCACTAGATTTTCTTTTCTAAACCTTTTTTCTTTGTACATGCATTTCTTTTTGTTTATACAATAATTTATTAATACTTTTATTTCTCTACACAAGCATCGTGGAAGGAGCTAGCCTTCTCAATTTTTCACATCATGTTCAAAATTTCTCTATCTGTCGCTTATGATCTACAAAAAATAAAAAATAAATAAATAAAAAATTACTTGCATGTGGCTAATTAAAAGGAGGCAAGGAGAAGAAGAAGAAGAAGAAGAAGAATATGGAAAAAGAGAGGGAAAAAGAAAAAGAAAAAGAAAAAGAAAGAAGAAGAATTTATTTTGATGTTTTGTTCAATACTGCTACCTTTACTGACAAGCTAAGTAACTATTCTGCATGCCAACCATACAGAAAACTAGAAAAGCAAAACAAATTCAAAAGTTACAACTTTAATAAAGTTTTTCTTTTCCCTTATTTGACGGTCCTAAATTACTAATTCATACTTTCCATTTGCAGAAAGTTGAGATCCTTGTAGATTGGATTGGGACATAAACCAGATCTTTCAACAATGTCTAGCCAATCAAATTGCAGATTCTCTCGGACGTTTCTGCTAAAAATGAAATCCATCAAACAATTTAGGCCGTTAAATGAGATTGTAGAAATATCTAGTGGAATGGGAAATAGTCAAATACTTTAAGCCGTGGAAAGAAAGTTACATGTTTTGCCTGAAGCCCATGCTTACCCTATAATGGGTGGTAAAGCGTTATTAGAAAGAAAGATGAAAAAAAAAAAAACAAACCCAAAAGAAAAAGAAAACCCCCCACTTAGCCCAATGAAGCATATGGTAATCATATTTGGAATTGCATTAAATTAACGAGGAATCATTTTATTTCCCATGGGCATTATTCTCTTGGGTAAAAGAACAAAAAAGAAAAAAACTTCAACAAAAACCAAAACAATTAGCGGGATTTCTCTTGTGGAAACCACTACCAATGGTACATGTTTTGAAGCCGTTAGATCTAATCAAAATTATATATATGTTTTTTTTACAAATTTAACAACTGAAAAACAGACACTACCAGCAGGTATTATTTTTGGTTTCCATAAAAGAAATTGCTAACAATTAGATGGCAAAAAGAAAGGTAAGAGAAAAGAATGAGCCCAAAAAAAAAATTGCCCATTGCATGAGGACCTAACATGAACCAATATGTCTTGCATATGATACATATATATATATATATATATATATATATATAAAATAAAAAGAAAAGAGGCACTAATTAGAAGTTAGAACCGACCACCGGCTGTTGATTAAACCCAACCCTTTTAAGAGAAATCAGCTGGCGGGTGTGGCCCAGCCAGGAATTGCCGACTGTCTTTTGTTTGTCGTCGTTGTTGTTGTTGTTGTTTTTTTTTTTTTTTTGGGTGGAAAAGGTCCCAGTCCGCCGTTTGTTGCTTGTTGGCTCTCAGTGACATATTAAAAAAGATGGGTCTCCACTCAGTCACTCTCTCCATAAGCAGGTCGAAACATGAAAAGGCAAAGCAAACAACAATTTGACAACCATTTTCATTTCAACCACATTTATGAAAACAAACCTATTTCACTTTTGTATTGACAACCGTCTTTTAATATTTACTATTTGCTCAAAATCATAATGTGTCCATCAACTGAAAGCAGTATTATTGTATGGCTTTTTCTGAGAGGTCTTTTTCATTCTCAGATGCATATCAACTTTTTTCTTTTAGCTAGCCACCAAAATATGTTGTAGTGCGCTCTTTATGAAGATTAGACTGCTTGAGTTCACGTTGAAGAATTGGCCAATGCCAATGTGCGGAGTGTCCTGTCACAGTATAATTAACTTGTACAAATAGGACAATGGGATTTTCCAAGAAAGTTCTTGCCGTGTTCCATGCTATCTTTTGTATCTTTCCACAAGGAGAAAAGTAGAAGTTGAATTTTCTTTTGACCCTTTCTCACTGCTTGCTTACAGCTATATTCTAACTTTTTGAATTGAATTCTTGTACGAAATTGTTGTTTCCTCTGGTCTCTCTAAACTTAGAGTAGGTATATAAAATGTAGTAGGTGTCAATTTACCGTGTATAGAAGTGTAATAGGTGTAAATTTTTAGTTCCGTGATGTAAATTTTCAGTCCTGTAAATTTACACTTATTAGACTTTGTACACCTACTCCAACACCTAAAAATGTAGAGTATTTAGAGTATTGATTCAAACCAGTTTGAACCAATTTTAATTAAAAATATTATAATATATGAAATTTTTATATTGTAATTTATTTTTTGACATTATAGCATGTAAAACTTTTATCGTAACAAGTAAAAGTTTTGATTGAAACTGATAATACCAAACACCTTATAGATTTCAATCTTTCAACTCCCAATTAATATATATATATATATACACACACACACACATACATCAATTCTTCCCCACTTGTCCTATATTACAAATTCCTAAACTGTAGTGTGTATGTAAATTTTTTTTGTCTGTAAATTCATACTTGACTTATGTAGTATATATTGTTCACATCTACCTACTTCAAATTGAAAATATATACATATATACATACATATATACATATATATATATATTTTGCTACTTTTCCTTTTTCAAATTTCACACACATACTCATGACATGTTCAATAATTAATTTCAACAAGTTTGGCCATGGCGTTTCTTCTTCTGTGACAGGCTCTTGGAATCACATTAATATACGTTACACCCAACTTGATTAGTACGTGATCTAGAGTATCCCCCCAAGAACTTCTTTACTCATTTTTTTTCCTCCTTTCATGGACGCAAATTGATTAAAAATCTTATCCCACTTCTCATCACAGTCTTGCTTTTTAGGATTGTGAATCCTTGTTGTCTTTTAGGGTATGTTATATAATACATTTTCTCTAGTGAGTGCTAGCAAAAGATGTGACAATTTATAAGATTGTGGCTTGGAGCAGACAATATTCTACGTAGGGTTTAGTGGGCTTTCTAATACATAAAATAAGTAATTCGTTGCTTTCATTGGCTATCTAGTAAAACTACTACCGTTTAGTGGGGAAGAAAAAAAATCATAAATAAGGGACAAAAGTCTTTGTGGTGCAACGAGCTTGTAAAATTGTGACAAGTGCATATAAACCCAATCCTTATTCGGAAACTTTGGAAAAAATTAAATGAGTTTTCCATTCTTACACAAAGTATCCTAGGATTTTGGGCATATTGTTTAAGCTAGGATGAACTTCCAAAAGGTGGAGTGATATAGACTCCTCAAACGTTCAAGGGGCCAAATTAATTTTTTCCAATAAGGCATGACATGGTTTTTCACAAGCCTATGAGTGGATCTTTGTGTACTAATTATACCTTGCCACACAAACTTATACACACAGATATGACTATATATAAAATCTATATCTAGTTAAACGCATATATGTAATTAAATGTAAAGTGTCAAGTTAGGGATGGTAAGTTTATGAGTAATGCTTGTATTACCACTAATTAATGATAAAACACCACTTGTGTACGTTTTAGCTTACTATTTTCTACACACATAGCAAGTCACGGGATAAGATCTCTTGGTGCAAACATATTTATTGTGATCATCAGTGTATACGAGTGCGATAAATAACAATGTTTTCATGCTAATTGAGCTAAAAAAAATTATATATGCTTACATGTCAGTTCAGTTAAATTAAAAAACGTCTACATACTTTACATATGGCTTTGATTCATGACATTTAAAACAGCCGGGTGAATTCAATAATAGACGCCTGTTGGCATTCCAGCCTCTCTTCTCCTTTCAGGACCTATCCAAAAAACATGTCTTTAATTCATGACGTTTAAAACACCTCAAAATTGACCCTTGTTGCCAAAGTTTGTCATTCTGTCTGTTCAGTATGTATATTGTTAAGAAAATGACATAAAGCATGGCGCTTGAGTTGTGCATGGTGGGCAGCTTTATTATTGGAGTAGGTTGTAAATGCCATTGGATTCCTATCAAACATACTCTAATATACATTTAAGAGTAATAGCCTAACACCCACCCTAGATAAAATAAACCAAGAACAAAATATAAAACCATATTCAATTTACTTAATCCGCATCTTATCCTCCCTTAAAAGGTACGCAGGCTGCGTAAGAGTTATTTTATCCAAATTTAACACAAGTTTGGCTAAAAGGACTAAATTTGCTACATCAAGATAAATTGGGTTAAGTTTTGAGATGTTTTAAACATTACGAACTGAAGTAGAATCTGGTGTGAAATTTGAGACCTTTGTATGTCTTGGCTTTTACCTTCGTTACTTCATTAGGCAGACTTTTGTGATGAATCTATTAGATAAGGCTGAACAAAGGCTCATGATTCTGTACATGTATTTATTGTCACACTTGAGCAAAACAATAAACCCCGTTTTGCCGCGGCAAGTTCGTTCCAACCTTAATATATTAGGAAAAAAGACATACTCTAATATATTCAGGGGTGCAGCTACATACGGATCAAGTTGGTATGCTATTCTCTTGAGCTTTTTTTCTTTCAATATTGTATATAAAATTTTATAAAAATTATATTTTGCCTCTTCTAAAATTATACTTAGCCTGTCAAAATAATGTTACATCCCTCCTAAAGTGTTATAACTTCTTCATTTCATTTTTTTTGACAATGTTAGTATATATTCCGCCCCTAAATATAAATTATATACATATATAATGAAGTGGCATAAATTTTTGACTAAAATAAAAGCAAATCTTCACAATCTTGTAAGTATGTTTTACAATGATTTAAACAGACTAGATCCAATTGTCCATCAACATGTGTGTTAGCCTTGAAACTTTTATTCACCAATCAGTTGCTCAGGTTAAAAGATATTCCATTTTCAACGAAAGAAAGTGGTAAAGGTGTTTTTTTTTTTTTTCTTTTTGGGCCAGTCAGAAAGTAGAACCCACTAGCAACACGTGTACAGACAAAAGTTGGACAGAGAAAGGCCCGCAATTAATTGTGACCTCTCAAGAAGCCCATTGTCGTGTTTATTTTGCAGCAGGAAACTGAAAAGGAAATGCAAACTGTATTTTAAAGATTTTTGCAAACAGGTCCTTAGTAATTTTCTGTGGCACAATTCGATTTCTTGGCAAGTTGAAGTTAGCAAAACGACATGTTTTCTACCCATAGGGATAGGGATATAGACCCTAGATCCTTGGTGGTGGACCATGTGGTGGAGAACACAATGATATAGAGAATGACTATGACTAAGCGTGCAACTTTTGTCTCCCTCTTTTTGCTTTATAAAGCTCAAAGTTTCAGACTCGTAAAGTTGAGAAATCTACTCCTCTAATTTACCATTTTAATTAGTGCCATTCTCTTATGATTCTATTCTTATAATATTAATAGCAGAAAATAAAGACATGAGTGTTTGTTTCAAGGTTTCACCGAGTTTGGACTCATTTTTTGGGTCGAGCAAGCTTTTGGAGGCAGAAAAACTCAGGCCCACTTTGAAACATTGATGAGAGAGGTTGAGCCGAAAAAGTCTTGAGCTCGAAATCACCTCCCGTTTATTTTCAAGGTGAAACTCATTTTGGGTTCAGTCTTGAACTTTTTCTTCATAACAACCAAATTCTAATTTATCAATGCATATCCAAACACAGTTTTAGGTTTTACTCTTATTTAAAACTCAAAATAAACTTTATATAAATGTTAATTTGGAATGCAAGTTCTTTTCAAACTTTTCATTTCAAACCAACAAATCAAAAGATAATGTTTCATAAATATATAAACTTTAGTACCTTTTCACTAGAGGAATACTCCTCCAAGAATTTGATAGAGTTTTACCTTTTTTACGGTTGCGATGGTCCTCATTAGATCTAAAAAAAATTATATATTCTGCCACACTTTTAAAAATATGTTTATTTATATCATATTTAAAAAAAAATTCACACTATAATTTATATTACACGTTTTAATATGTAACATTTAAACATGATGAGATTAAAAAAAATTAAGTTTTAAAAGGTAACATTTATAAAAACTCTTGCTTAGAACTGTAAGCATTTTTTGTTAATTATCGGGCCAACCACCCTAGGCCACCACACGTGATGGCCTATGGATTATAGGGCTTCTTGTTACTTGAACAAATTCATGTAGAGGGCTTCATTTATGGGCTTCTATGTATGGATGGGTGGGCTTTTTTTTTTTTTTAAAATTGATAGTACCCTTTTCATATCTCTGTTTTTACATATAGAGGGCTTCATTTATGGGTTTCTATGTATGGATGGGTGGGCTTTTTTTTTTTTAATTGATAATACCCTTTTCATATCTCTATTTTTTATTTTCTACAATAGTGGAGAAATGAAAGGAAAAATGATTAGCACTAATTCTTTTTCCATCTAAACATGTATTTATTTGTTAAGAATACCCTTTTCATATCTCCCATTTTAGTTTTCTACAATAGTAGGCAAATGAAAGGAAAAATGAATAGTACTAATTCCTTTTCCTACCTAATCATGTATTTATTTATAAAAAAGAGAATTGAGAATTTAGTGAGCCTCGCATAGTAGAAAGGGTAATGAAAGAGAATGTTGTCTTGGATCTCTCTATAATATCTACAAATAGAGAGCCTTGACACGCATACAAGGTAAAGATATTTCTTCCCCGATTATCCATATTTTCATGCAATATTCAAAAAGTGTCATGTCTATTTTTTTCTACCACAATTTTATTCGAGCATCCGTTCATATATCCATATTTCTATAGATATATCCGCAAAATCACATAAATGTGATGTGGAATTTCCACTAATGCTACAAAGATAGAGTGAATGACGTACCTTGTTAGTTTAGAACTAACCATTAGCGCCAAACTCTAATAGCATGAGTTACCTAATATTTCCCAATACTTTGTGTGCAAATCGTGTAATTTTCATTTATAAAGTTAAAGATAAAGGAAAATAAAGAAAAAACAACTAAAGACAAAACAGGAAAAAAAAAAAAGTTAATGGGGAACTTAGGTACGGACGTGCCTACGGTTGCTGTACCATTGGAGCTTGAAGAGAAGGACTAACGAGAAAGGTGTCTAAAGGCTTGGCCTAGAAGAAAGCAATTCTTTTGTATTTTGTACTTTACATTTAATTAATATTATTTACTTTTTCACTAATCATCATCTTGTCTGCCAAATTAAGTGATCTTAATTGCATTCCACCTTTTTTTTAATCTGATAATTGCATTCCACTTAATATACACTCCATCGCTAACACATCAGACAAATGCATAATAGAAATTACCATATAGTGTCACAAGTTAGGTCTTTCGTCAAAATCCCATTATATACCTTACTTTCACTTTATTATTTTTTAAGCAAATTTTTAACTTTTAATTTTTTGTTTTGCTTAGTTTAGGTGCTTGTTGTTATAATTAAATTTTTAACGTACTTCTTGTTTGTAAAGTTGTAGTTAAAGTAATTCCAAAAAATTAAAAAATTATAGCTAAAGCTTTCTCATGTTGGGTGCCTTTTTTTATAATGCTATAAGTTTTCCAGAATTCCCTAGTGATCGATAAAAAAGTCAAGAAGTTATGGGGGGTCCCAAGACATAACAGAAAGCCAAATATATAAAAACTAAACTAAAAATTACAAGTTGTTAAAGAACTACATAAAAAAGAGGCGAAAATTTTGTTAAGAAATCTTGCTAATATGTTCCTCTAAAGCAATAATTTCTCAAAGGGTCTTAAACATTTTCCTCCCCTTCCATTCAGATTCTAGTGTTTTTCTTCTTCTTTTTTTTCCCTCCTTTTCTTGATGAGATTCATTTCGATTTTAACCTTGGAGGTCCAAGCCGAGAAGCAAAAAAAAAAATAATAATAATAATAAAATAGAAGAAGAGGAAGAAATCAAGCCCAGAAAACAAGATATTGACTTCCGTATGAGAATTCAAAAAGGGCTTTTCGAGCTGATATTGCGTATCGAAGGCGAGCCTTAACAAGGTAGAACTCATTTTCCTCTAATTATTATTCCTTCGTTTTGTGACTTTTACTAATTGCCAAAAAAATTAGAAATAATTAATAGTAATTTCCTTGTTTTCTTCTTTCTCTTTCAAGAGAAACACTATTTAAGTAATTAAGGGCGAATGAATTTTCACCAAAAAAAAAAAAAAAATTCTAGATTTAGATTTATTTATTTTTTGTTGTTTTTTTTCTCCTTCAATAGTTTTGGCCTCCCACATAATAGGTATATTCAAATCTGCGGTCGTTGTCGTTTTCCAACTTCGATCTTTGTCCTGGCCGCATTCTGCGTGTATTCGCTGTAATATACTTATTCTACACACGTCTCTCTCTATGCTTATATAATACATATATATACACACACACATATACATACACAAATTCAATAAACAAAGGCTAAAATTTAAAGAAATGGGACTATAGGAAACGCTGGTTCTGGCTTCCGTTCAACCATTTAACTATTTCTTATTATTATGTTTGATTGTTGCCAACTTGAAGGAACATTCCCAGAATCCTAGCATTTTGGATCCCCACACATCAATCACCGATCAAATCAGGGAAAAAAAAACGAAGAAGAAGTAATTTTGTAAGTGGTCCTTGAGAGTTATCCAGAGTCTCATTTTAGTTCATATGTTTCAAAAATCTTACTTTAATTGTTAATCTATTATTTTGTTTGAGTTTTGGTCTCTTCGTTAATTAGGTGTTAAATATTTAATAGAAAATTTTTAAAATGTCCACTTTAGTCTCTTATCTACTACATGGTTTTACTTTTGAGCCTTCTATTAGAAACAATTTAGGGACCAAAAATAAAACAAAGTAATTTATCATAGACCAAATTGGGACATTTTACAAGCTTCCTACTAAGCGTCCGTTTGGGAGAGCAGCTTGAACTATTTTTTTTATTGTTTGAACCATGTTTTGTTTTAAATTTTATGTGATAAAATACTATAGAAAAACTGTTGGAACCATAAAAAAGGTTCAAATTATAGTTGTCAAATGTTATAAATACTTAACACTTAACTAATGGAGAGACCAAAATTGAGACAAAATACTAAATTAAGGATCAAAGTATGACTTTTAAAATGTTAAGGACTAAAATAAGAGGAGGGTAATGCGGGGACCAATGTAGGATATAGATTATTCATTAATATTGCTAGATCTAAAATGTTATAGCTGTATGTGGGGACTAGTTGTTAGGGACATCAACAAATATTTTATTTGTTTACATATTTCGTATTTGACTTCCAAAGATTCTGTTTTCTATGTTTTTGTCAATATTTTCCTTGATTTCTCATTGCGTTGCAAAATTGATGGTTTCATATTCCCTAATTTAATCCCACATAATAAATTACAAGATATGTATCACGCTATCATTATTACCATTGATTAATTAAGGTCACCGCTCCTTTAAATTTTCAAGAAGATGAAAAAATAGAAAAAATAAAATAAAATACTACTTACAAGGATATATATATATATATATATATATATTTCTGAAATAGGTTTGAATTGTGGATAGCAACGTTTATAGCGAAAACATAGCTTTTAGTAATTTGCAGCATTTAATTTTAATTTTTTTCCTATTTTTTGGTGTTCTCATTTAATGTATAATATATATATATTTCTGAAATATGCTTGAATTGCGGATAGCGATGTTTATAGCGCAAAAATCGCTTTTGGTAATAAGTGTAGCATTCAATTTTTTTTTTTCACCTATTTTTTGGTGTTCTCATTTAATATATGATGACTTGACAGCACCTGTCGTGTTGTTTATTTGGTTCAACTACAATACTGAAATTTCAACAATTTGCACCCAAACCAACCAAAGCTGTCGCTTCGATTAAGACTCAACAGATATTTTGTATGTCTGGGCCAATACTAGAAAGTTTTTGAGTTTCAAAGATTGTGTTGTAACCGAATATGTTTTCTTCTCCCTCTAGAAAAGAATATGTTTTCTTCTGCTTAAAAACTCTTGAAGCTTATCAAAACGTGAACAGTATAAATCAAGATGAAATAGCATCAAATCACATCAAAGTAAAATTGACACATGATTATTATAATCCCACAGATAAGCTATTGCTTCTTATCACTATTATCATGTATATATTTATTTATTTATTTGTTTTAAAATGTACAGCTTTTTTTTTTTTTACTTTAAATTATCTTGTTTCCCTTTCATAGAGTAGACCATTATTTTCAATCGAAAAATTATTTTTATCCTCGTAAGGGTTAAAACCCCTGTTAATTAGTGGGCTTGAGTTTAATAATAGATAGTATATGTATTAGACTAATAAGATGTTTGAAAAATATGATTAGAATTGAAACTTTTAAACTCAAAATTTTATTTTTTTGATCATTATAGTATGCAAAATTTTTCCACTATAACGATAAAAAATTTTAGTCATAACTTATTTTGCCATACACTATAAAACCTAATATTTTATGAGTAAAAGCATTTTATCCCATGAGGTTATACAAAGGTGTTGTTTACAGTCACATTCACTATGGACAAATATGAACTGGAATACATTGTACTATTCCTCTGGGCTTGCTGCTACTACTGCTTTTTTTGCCCACTTTGTGGTCATTTTTACGTCCACTAGTGTCTGTTTATTGACTCTTTTGGATTGATTTCTTGTTCTCTTTTCCTGCCCATTTCTTCTGGGTAACCTACCAAAAAGTGGGTGTTGGGGGGGGGGGGGGGGGGGGGGGGGGGGGGGGGGGGGGG
>CAMOHE010054387.1:32435-49647 GCA_946598075.1 Artocarpus hirsutus | reverse complement strand
CCCCCCCCCCCCCCCCCACATACAAAAGTTAAGGAAAAAAAAAAGAAAAAAAAGACGGCTACTTTAATTTGTTTTTTAATTAAGTCAAACCTAATTTTCTGACGCAAAGAAATGAAAATTAGAAATAAAAAAATGAGATGTTGAAGATGACGACAAATCAATCAAACCTGTCCTTAGCTTATTTTTCAAATAAATAAAGGCAATTATTTTTCATTATTTAGGAAGCGGCCTAGAATTGCATGCCTTGGTTATGCCGCTTTTGGCTTTTTTTTGTACCTTTGTTTGCTTTTTCATGAACGCGTCACCCAAAAGAAAAGCAGCCGCAATAAACAAAAATCACAGTGCAAGTAACGTAACTCCCATTCATTCAGAAGAACCCAAAAAAAAAAAAGTTGCAAATAGATCCCCCCTATTTTGGACTATAAAAGCTGTTTTCCTATAGCTGAAAGACGTGTGCTTGGCTGTCCTCGTTTTCTAATTCTTCTTCTCCTCCTTTTTTGGACCATTTTTCCTTTTCATTTTTATCCAGTTGTATCTAGCCACCTACATACATACATACATGCATATATACACACACACATGACAGTCTGGTTCTCTGGCTTCTTCACATCAAACTCATCTGCTCCAACAAGAAAGTAGGAAAGAGGGACTTGTTTCCACTAATTTCCCATTTTGGAGGTTAGATTTCTTGATCTTTAATTCATATTACTTTTATCATATGTTGTTTTCTTCTTTCCTGTTTCTTTCTTTTTAAATGTTATGAGAAGAGCAATTTTGTTGTTTAGTTCATCATTCTTTAAAGTGTAATCTATTAAACTAACTGTTGCATGTCAACCTTGCCCAAGACAAGAAAAAGTGACCTAGAACAATGTGATCATGGAATATTGTGTTTGTATATTTAACATGCAATGGTCAGATCGTTGAACATTGATAGTTAGAATTTTGACCATATTGCAGAAAGGACCTCCATGGGTCAGGAACGCTCTGCGCTGATTTCGCTTTGTCCTCTTTTTTTCTTTTCTTTGTTTTTGACTTATAAATTTAATTAATTTTTCCAGAGATCTCAAGTATCTCTTCAAAATTTCCACGTTCTCTAATCATTTCTTAGATTAGAATTTAGTAGTTTTCCCACTAGTCTGCTTTGGTAATTTATCTTTGATCTGTTTATGATTTCTCTTCTTAAACTTCTGAGCCCTGAATAACAGACATTTTTTTTTGGCAATTAGGTGGTGTTTTCACTATGGAAACCAACAAGCATGTGGAGTCTACAGAGCAAGATTATCCTGAAACTCCATCACTGATTAGACATGCCAGTGAAATGGCTGAATTTGATAGCGTTCAAGATCAAGCAATAGGCCTTCAACCATTTAATCTGCCAGCTAAAGTAAGGGATTTTTTTTTTTCTCCAACCATTCTTAAAACTTCAATAATCATTGCTTTTTAACTTGTTATTGAAACTATCCAGTGAACCTAATGGTGATCATGTAAGTATTCATTTGTTGACTTATATCATGCAATTTGTTTAAACCAGGAAGTTGAAACTCCTATGGCACAAATACCATTGAATGGGCATCAAAGAATTCATTCTATTTCCATTAGCATGCCACCATCTCCCACAGAAGCCCATCTGCAGAATACCAAAAGGGTTCTCTTTGATAGGCTGCCGGACTCAAATGGTGGGATGGTGAGCGCCAGCTGCGAGCTTCCAAAACCGGCTAAGTTTTATTCCCAGCCCATCAGAACAACACATCAGCAGGGATTGAACACTGGAAATCTGCCTCAGAATCCAAACAATCGAAGGTTGATAGACAGGAGATTTGATTCTTTCAAGACAATGTCTGGGAAACTCGAAAAGCAGATCACTTACCTGCGAGGAAAGACATCGAAGCAGAGTGGACCAGAGGATGTTGTCCTCAAGAATTCGGAGTTCGAATCTTTACCGGTTGACCGTTATTACGATGCACTGGAAGGGCCAGAATTGGACACCCTTAGGGTAAGTTAACTCACTTATATGTTCTTCTTGTTACACACAAATGAAGTAGTGCAGCAGTTAGGATGCTTTTTTTTTTTTTTTTTTTCTTTTATTCTTAGAATGGATTCAGAGCTTGATAATCCATAGATCTGCTTTGAGTTCTCGGTTTTGTAGTAGTAAGAGTACAAAATGTACCCATGTTCTAAATAGAATTGGATTGGGTCCTTTCTGTTCTACTAATTAATTTCTAGATTCGGCTATAAGAAAGATATGGACAGAATCATACCGATGATCTCAATTTGTAAATAGCAAAAATCTTTGTTTGTGATAATAGAATTTTAAGCTAGATGTTGTTGATTTCAAAGGGGTTAAAATTTTTTTCTTCTTTTTTTGTTTATATTGTTAACAGGCTTCAGAGGAAATTGTGCTTCCGGAAGACAAGAGATGGCCATTTCTTCTAAGGTTTTCCATCTCTTCATTTGGTATTTGCCTTGGTGTGAGCAGCCAAGCTATAATGTGGAAAACCCTGGCCACCTCTCCCTCCACAAAGTTTCTCCATTTGAGCCTAAAAATAAACCTTGTCCTCTGGTACATTGCTATTGCTCTTGTTGTGGCTGTCTTCGCCATCTACCTTCTCAAAGTGATCTTGTACTTCGAAGCGGTTCGTCGCGAGTACTACCACCCCATCCGTGTCAACTTCTTCTTCGCACCCTGGATTGCGCTTTTGTTCTTAGCTCTCGGAGTCCCACCTTCGGTTGCAAAGACCTTACCCCATGCTCTTTGGTACATCCTAATGACTCCAATCTTATGCCTTGAGCTTAAGATCTATGGACAGTGGATGTCAGGAGGCCAGAGGAGGCTCTCCAAAGTGGCTAATCCTTCAAACCATCTCTCAGTTGTCGGAAATTTTGTTGGGGCATTGTTGGGCGCTTCAATGGGGCTAAAAGAAGGGCCTCTTTTCTTCTTTGCTGTGGGGCTAGCTCACTACATGGTGCTATTTGTCACTCTCTACCAGAGACTCCCAACAAATGAGACTCTCCCAAAGGAGCTCCATCCGGTTTTCTTTCTATTTGTCGCGGCGCCTAGCGTAGCTTCTATGGCATGGGCCAACCTTCAAGGCTCCTTTGACTATGGTTCACGAATCGCCTACTTCATTGCCTTGTTTCTTTATTTCTCACTGGTTAGTATCTATCTCTGCATTAAGCAAGACGCATTAAGCTTTTGTGTGTGTGTGTGTGTGTGTGTGTTTGTGTGTGTTTAATTCATTTTTTTATTAGGTTAAAATACTATTGTAGGCCTGTAACAATCCGACTTGTCAGACTGTTACTTGGTCCGCCTACTATTAGCTTAATCGTTTGAGAGAATTGAAGTAATGTTCTTAACTATAGGTTCTTCTTTTGTGAATTTCTGCAGGCGGTTCGGGTTAACTTCTTCAGAGGATTCAAGTAAGACATGGATTAAGTGAATGCGATATGAAATTAATCATTTCCCCTTTTTTTCTTTGTGGTTCAATGTTCTAACCTCAAGATTTTTCTTTTGAAATTTACAGATTCTCGCTGGCTTGGTGGGCATACACTTTTCCAATGACTGGTGCAGCAATTGCAACAGTCAAGTACTCAAATGAAGTGACAAGCGTTGTAACTCAAGCCCTGGCTGTCCTACTATCCGTCGTGTCCACGCTTACAGTTTCGGCTCTCCTCATAACAACTATCTTGCACGCCTTTGTGCTCAGAGACCTCTTCCCTAATGACATTGCCATCGCCATTAGCGACCGAAAGCCAAAACAGCAGAGGAAGTGGTTCCATTTAAAACACTTGAGCTCAGAAGACATTGAGAATTACTTGAAGTTTAGAGACTCGGAACCAAATGACTTGGAAGCTTCTGCGATGCCTCCAAGCTCTGAGACTGAGGCCCAAAGTGGTTGAGCCGAAATTTTCTCTCATTTCGACATGCAAGGAACTTAATTTTCGAGGTTTGATAGTTCCTGTGAACATGTCATGCGAAGAGTGTGTGAGACTATCTTTGTGCAGTTGGAAAATTTAAATAATGGTTTTGTACAAACGTTGTATTTAGCAAGAAATGGACGCTAGTAATATGAATAAGCGTATCTGTTTTGGAGAGAATTTTCAGTAATGCAAAAAAAAAAAAAAAACACAACGATCATTTTGCCTATTGTAACTAATTTACATGAAGCTGAACTACTAAACAGGTTCAGTGACACTCAGAACCACAAGTATTTAAGTGGTTCTCTTTCTTCCCTCTATTTTCCTGAATAGAACCTTGAGAAACGACAAAAGAAAGAGGTTGATAACAGAGAGCGGAAGAAGAAAGAATGTTTTATAAGCAAGCAACGACGATAAGATCAGAGTCTTTTGAAAAAAAACCGAAGGGCTGCCAGAAAAGAAACGAAGGGAGAACTAGAACCGAGAGTGGACATTGCCCTTTTCTTGTCGTATATTGGATGTATCTTCTTGATGCTTTTCCTGACATTACCGTTCAATCAAATTGTAGTTTTTCCATGTTCATGTCGTTTCTGTTTTCTTGTGGTCGCTGTCGTTTTATTTTCTGTCGTCCTTGTTTGTCACTGTCGTTTCATATTGCCGTCATCTTTATGTTTTATGTCATTGTGAACTCCTGATGTTGCTGTCGTTTTTCTGCGACTTCACCGATTTTTTTGAGTTGTAATAATTTTCCTCGTTGATCCCTTCCCATATCCGTCCTGTGGCCGATCTAATTTTCTCATCTCATCTCATGTCCCTTTGTCCTGTCTTATCATCATTCTCTTTTCAGTCATTTAGAGGCCATTGTCGTTTCCTCGCCTTTTTTTAATGGTATAACGTTTGTTCTTTTTCCACGCTCTTGTTGTCATCTAAAAGTTTTGTGTGTGCGTTTTTTGTCATTTGATATTTTGTCGTTTAATCATTTAATAGTCGTTTCCAAAATTTTGTCATTTAATAGTCGTAATGTAACAAACATATTGTATTTTGAAAAAGATGTATGTTGGTTAAATATGTTATCATAAGGGAGAAACAGAATCGAGAGAGGACATCGCCGGATTGGGACATATTTTCGGTTGTATCTTCTTGTTGTTTTCCATGTCATTGCCGTTTAATGTTGTCCTTTTTTCTATGTTTATGTCGTTTAACTTTCTTGTGGTCACTGTCGTTTTCATTTCTATTGCCCTTCTCAGTCTTTTGCTGTCATCTTTACGTCATTATGGACCATGGAGCTTGTTGTTGGCTTAAGTTAATTTACGCTTCTCAATTTATCTTTTTTCTCTCCCTTTTTCCCTTTTGTTGTTGTCGTTTTTTCAGGACTTTGTCGTTTTCTCTTTTTTTCACCCATATACGTCTTTGTGGGCAATGTCATTTTGACTAGGTTATTGCCGTTTTGAAAGCTTTTTATGCGTTGCCTTTTTTCTTTCTTTCTTTCTTTCTTTATTTTTTGCTAGATCAGATGATCTATTGTAGAGCGTTTGGGAGAGTGGTTTAGACCATTAGTTTAGGTTTGAGAACTATAGCATGTGAGAGTTTTACAGGGTATCTTTTTATTGTAAAATGTGAGAGCATTACACTGTCAGTTCAAACTATTGGTTTAAACTACTACTCCAAACTCTATTATTTTTATGCGTTGTTTTTATGTACTATCGTTTGAACGGCATAGTTCCCCTCTACTTTTTAGTCTGTTCTCTCTCCCCATCTCTATAAGAAATAGGTCACCATCATTGTTAAAAATTGACATGGTCATTTCTGAAGTAATAGTCATTTATAGGTCATTGCTGTTTTTCTCTTTTTATCGTTTAATTTGTCGGTTGTTATTTCGATCTCTTTTTTGGGAAACTACTTAAACAATAATTATGTGGAGTTTCCCATGTCTTTATCGCTTCTTATAGTCATTGTTGTTATCTTTTATTTTTTTATTTTGTTGGTACGGATTTTTTAAGTAAACTATTTCTGTAGTCTCCAACCTTTCACGAAAGTAAACATTTAGTCATCAACCTTTTTTTTAATTGAGTTAACTATAGCCTTTCATTTTAGTTGCTGAAGGACCAATTTAATTAGATAGACATCAAATATGCATCATATGAGGAGTACATGACTATTTTAGTAAGGGTACTTTAGTAAAATACTTAATATGTCTTAAAGAAATTAAAATAAAACCGTATTTCTTTAAAAAATTAAAATTAAAATGTTAAAAAAATAAAATATAGTCCTTTGTTGAGGGTACGAAGAGGGAGAGAGAGTGATGCAGGTGAGGGTGACGATTTGGGGGGCTTTGATGGTTTTGTCAAGGTCAACGGTGATAGGTTGTGGGTGGATGCTTGGCTGGGCATACGGAAATGGCTACGTCAGGATTTGGGTGTGAATAACTTGCTCCGGTGGTCACCTCGAGGGTTACATCGACATCACAGGGTGGTAGGTGGGCTGGGTGAGATGGGGAGGGGGCTTGGTGGCGGCGGGGTGGTGGGAGGAGGTTGGGCCAAACACAATCTCTCACAAAGGGAAAGAGGTAGACAGGGTTTAGGGGGCTCCAAGAGGGGCAACAGGGGGGTGGGGATAGGGTTGCTGGCTAGGGTTAGGGTGCTTGGGAGTGGAGGTAGGGTTGCTAGCGGGAGGGGGCAGTGGGTTGGGGTGGGCGACGAGATTTTGGGTTTTTTTTTTTTTCCTTTTTTTGTTTATTTTGAATATTTTGGGGGTTTTTTTTGCTGATTTTAAAATTTTTGGGTAAAATTCATATCAATAATTGTGATTTGGTGTTTTTGAATTAATTTTTGTGATTTACCTTAATTTTTTAATGTAATAACTATTTTAAAGGGTAATTTAGTAATTTTAATTAAAAATAATATATAGCAAAATTTAACTGTCAAACAGTTAAAACAGTCTTTCTCCCTCAGCAATTAAAATGAAAGATTATAAACTAATAAATAAAAAAAATTAGGAACCAAAATTATACTTTCGTAAAAGGTTGAAAACTAACATGACAATTTACCTTTTTTTTTATTTTTTGTTTATAAGGTCCCTGGCGTTAATTATGTTGCCGTTGGCGTCATTTCACTGTTGTTCACGGTGATTTTTTCCCTCTTTATGGTTATTGTCGCTTATATGGTAGATTTGTCGTTTTTTTGTCAACCATTTTATTTTGTTGTTCTGTTATGACATCCTGGCAGTATTTTAGGTTTTGTTCCATCGCCTTTGTCCTTAATTATTATAATTGGCTTGTTCATATCTCCTTGTTGTTTGCGCAGGCCATTGTCGTTTTCTTCGTTTGTTGTCGTTTTGAGGTTATATTAACCTTTCGTTTAAATGCATCATGCAATTCAAGGCTATATTTTTGTTTTACGATGTTTTGGTTTTTCTTGTCATTGTCTTTATTTTGGTTAGATCCGTCTTTATCGGTTCGATCTTCAGGTCTCAAAAGGACAAGTATTTGCTCACTCCACAAAAACACAAACAGTTTGTTTGATAGGTTTGGATCACAGTTCGAACTATTTTTTTAATAATATTTTTTCATTTAAAAATTTAAATTTATAATTAAACTTTCAATTAAAAACTTTAAACCAAACGTGCCAAAAATTTCTGCTGATGTCCCACATTTCTAACTTCCAATATGCAATTAGCCCAAAAAAGATGAACGTGGCTTCTCCTCTCCAAAAACAAAGCATTCAAAACCAGCAAGAGCTTCCCTATTTAAGCGTATAAAGAGGGGAAAAAAAGTGTGAGTACCAAAAAAAAAAAAGAAAAAGAAAAAGAAAAAGAAGAAGTGTGATGTGAAATATTCAAAGTCGTTAGACTTGTATTAGTGATGTTAGGGCTAAAATGCTTGGGACACACGGCATATAACATGGCTCCGATTCCTTTGGCATGTTTTGATTCAATTTGTCCCCACATCCTTCCAAAGAAGCCTTCTTAAAAAAGCATATCATAAGGATCTTGCAGTGCTGGTAGCAATTTTCAGTTGAAGAATTTTTGTTTCTTTGTTCTGTATTCTATTCTTCTGCATCATTATATTTGCGAAGACAAGTTGATCGGGCACGTTCTTTGATTCTGATTTGCTCATGCCTCAGATTTTTCACCCCTCACCCATTTTACCTTAGGGCCTATATTAAGTGTTTCTAGAAAACAGCTCTAATAGCTTTTATTGGGAAGGGAAAAAATGTTATAGAAGTAGGGATAGCGTATGAAAAAGAGTATTATCATTTTCAACTCGTTAGGTAGTTTGGGACCCACTAGGTGAGACTTATATGGGATCCACCGCTACATTTGAATCTTATAAGATTAAATTGGATTTTTTTATTAAGAAATACTGTATTGATAGTACACAATTTCTAGTAGTCAAATCACATCACACTAAATTAGAAAACAAAAATATAACAATTTAATAGATGACCAACATAAGTAAATATGGTTTGCTTGGAGAAGGAAAAAAAAAACATATAGATTGCACCTAAAATCTCTTTTTTGGAGATTTCCATTTTTTACTATAGATGGATAAGATACAAGTACATTTTTTTATTACCCAATCGTAGAATTCTTTTTGTTTTTTCTAAATTTTTTTTTCAACCCTTGGTCATGATTTGCCCATCTAAAAATCCTGGTTTCATAATTATTTGTTGACTTGTGTCTGGTTTCCAAAATCTCTATCAGCCATAGGGATTTTTTTAATGCCTTTTCTAAAATATTCCTAGGACGTTATCACTGAACCCATACCCTCAACTTGCATTTTGCAAATGCTACATATGGAAATAAAATAAAATTAAAAAAAAAACATCTTGATGACAAGTGCAGTAATGACAGAGCTAGTTAGTGTCTTGTTAGTTGCTACAGTGACTAAAGAACCAATATCATAGACAAGTAGCATGAATGAGTTTTTGGTCCCCCACAACCTTAAGCTGATAAATATAATAAGCTACAAGAGGAAAACAAATAATAATAACAAAAATAATTATAAAGCTACAAAGAAGAGGACAATCCAAAGGAGGACAAGGAGAAGCAGAGAAATAAACGCAAAAATGAAATGTTATCAAGACTTGGGCATTTTCTGCTGGCACATTTTGTCTATGTCTCCTCTCATCTGCTTGCTGACATGTGACAAAACTCTCACTCTTAGCCACTCTGTTACCAAACCCAATGGCCGGTGTTAGGCCAGCTAAACTTATTGTTAAAGTATGATGATTCTAATTCAGTTTGATCCGACTTGAAAAGCTCGTGGCGCGACAATTATGGTAAAAAAAAAAAATTGTAGGCTTTTTCATGAGATCTATGGTTGTAACGGAGGGATCGGGCCCGTATCCTACCATTGATCTTGCCGGGGATATGGGGCTCTGCTCCCACGGTATAGACCTTTGTATTTTAGGCCATTTAATTTATGTTTTAGGCTCATAGGGTTTTATTTTTGCCTATATATATATTATAATGCATTAGGGTTTGGCATTATTCAATTTTAACCTCTCTAATCGCCTCCATCTTGTAATCATTTTGAGTTTAGTAATTTTCTTTTTCTCTACCCGTGATTTTTTTTGTCTTGGGTTTCTATGTAAATCTCTGTATGTTTTTGTTCTTTGTTTTTATCTCATTATTTTCGTAACACTTGTGTTACATGGAAATGGCTTTGTTATGGACAATATAGCTTGATCAAAATTGTGAGAAAAAAAAAGAGAAAAAAATGGCTATGTTTAAAGTGAAACACACATCACATTTTGGACCCCATAAGCTTAGGGGACCAGAATTCTCATCCAAGCCCTCTTCACTCCTTTCCTTCATTATCAATACAGAACCGAAAAATAACAATAACATTTTAATGAGAACATTCATACAGCCAATTTAGGATTAAATAATTTTTCTCCCAAAGTTTCATCAATATCCTGTGGATAGAACAATGCAATCTTGTTTAGGCTTTTTTTTTTTTTTTTTAAGTGTCGGCATGCTTTTCATGCTCGGAAAATGCAGTGGAACGACACGTTGTTTAATTTGGCCGGTGGGCGCCAGCATTCTTTGCATAGTGCAGAGATATGCTGTGGAAATATGGGCACAACCGGAGCCTATGTGAATGATTGTGTTACAGGAGTGGACTTGAGTTTGTTGTTGAAGAGTACTTACTTGAAAGAGGGGTCTACCATACTACTGATTACTAAGATGAAGCCAAAAATAGTACAAAGTCATTGGCATCAAAAGCTTTCCCCAGTCACATGTATCTCAAAATTCAGTATGATCTTCTTATCCTTTGGTAAATATTCTTTGCTCTACATTGCATGTCTCTTTACTACACAGTACTAGAGATGAAAAGAACCCTTTAAAACCAGGAAGTTGATTGATCCTTAACCCATAAATAATTAAGTCGACATATGCGAATGCATTTATAGTGCTATACCATGAATAGTTTGTTTACTGCTGTAGGCTAATAATGCTATACTTATAAATTTATATACTTCTTCTTTTATTATTCTTTTCTTTTTCCTCCAATTTTTCCCTCATCACTTGGGCTACTTGAGAGAGCCGATTTCAATTTTTTAGTGACAAGGGCTTAGAATTCCGAGTTCTTTCAACTTTTTGACAACTGGGATTCTTTTTGTTTTACAAATCATGATAATGAATACAGGCTTTTTCTGATATAAGATCTTAGTTATGTACATGCAAGGATTTTGTCAGAGATATCCTCTTTCCCAATTCTAAAGTTGGCACTACAGATTTTTACTAGAGAGACTTGGCTTGATTTCAAATTACATGGGTAGCAAAAGTCGGAAAAAACAGAAAGTTGCAGATTTTTACTTAAAAAAACTTCCCTGAATTTCAAATTACATGAGTAACAAAATTCAGAAAAAGAAAAAAGTAAAAGTATGTGCACCAGTGTATCTTTATTAGTCTGGTCTAATAAGGAAAACAGAAAGATGCCCATGAACTGGATTATCTTGATCATTTCACTGAATAGGAGATTTACAGGTTTACAGGGAAAGGAGATTCTCTAAAATAGGTAGTTTCCTTCCCATAAAGATAAGGGAAAGGACAAAATTTGTAGCATGCATGTCCTTTTCTTTTTTTTTTTTTTTTTTAAACTCTTCCTAACTAAGGCCAGAATTTCCGTGTAGCCAGCCCTCTAGATAACTTCACAGACAAAATTTACATTGTCATCCAAAGAAAATGTGTTAGGGATAGTGACAAAGAACAAGTGGCTGGTGATCTTCACTTGTCACCTCTCATTCTTTTCCTTCCCATGTGATTCCCCAAAATTGTTCCTTTCTCACCTTTCCTCTTCTTGTCTCTTCCTCCTCTCTTCTTTTAAATTTTGTTTTCCTTCTCTCCAAAAGCAATATTGCATCCTCAGATCATCAGTTTCCTGGAAAATAGAAGAGTTTTTAAACATCTGTTAAGAATTTCCCATTAGAATACCAAAAGATAAGAACTTACAGTCAACTTATAAAGCATGGTAAATTCACCTATTGATCTTTTGCAATGAAGAACTGCCTCATAAATTGAGCTATCAGAATCACATGACTTTCTCCAATAGTCATCTGCAGAATAAGCTACACTAATTCTTGGAGATGCGCATTCCGAAGAGTACACCCGGTTCTTCCCTCCTTGAACCCTTTTCTCAAAAAGTCCGGTGCCTGCTTTAGAACTCGCCTTGTTATGATGACCTCGAATTTTTCGATACAATGGCCTGAGAAAATTCAAGTACTTCTGAATTATCCTCCTTGACAATCTCCTACACCTTCTCACTGAAGAACAAACAGAATTCCCTGCAGGGACGCCGGTTTTCGGGGAATGGGAGGAGCTGGGAAGGTTTTGAGTGGAAGTAGTAGTAGTGCTCGAGGCCTCGAACGCCTCCTGCATCTTCAAAGGGTCAAGGAAGAGGGGCATGAGGTAGCCATTGGAGATGAGCTCATCGGCATGGACAAGGCTTAGAGGAGATGGTGAAGTTGGGAAATCAAACTTGAAATCTTGGGAAATCCTTAAGAATCTCTTGGAAGGTGGCATTCTGGGGTCCATCTCGATGAAGGAGGCTTCATCGGACGCGTCGAGGGAGGCCCTGAGAGAGTTATCAAGGCTTTCTAGAGATGGTTTCAGGTTCACTAACCAACTGTATGAGAAGCTCTCAATAGAAAGAGGCTGAGAAGTTTCCATGGCTAGCTTCTTCTAAAAATAATTTTACAAGCTGTATGTCAAGGCAAGAAAAAGAGAAGTTGTGAATGTATACGCTCTAAGAAGGAAGAGAAACAAGGTGGGGAATAGCAAAGGCTAGCTGAGGCCCCCCTCCTCTACTGAGAACATATATCTTATGTATTTATGTACCTTAGTATCCTCTCTCTCTCTCTCTCTCTCTCTCTCTCCAACAATTGTGTATGTGATTGTCTGGCAAGAGACAATGAAATATTTGATAATTGAAAAAGGGAAAAAGGGAAAAAGAGAAAGAAACATAAAATGTTAGTCCCCACAAGCATCCATGATGTCCTGTTGCATAGGTAGTTTGCCCCACTTCTCCTTTTAATCATGTTTCTTCTTAGTTAAAGGTTTTTAGGAATATATATATATATATATATTATGTTTGCTTCTTTCTTTATTTTTCATCTACTTAAAATTCAAAGCTGGTAGAATAAATTCTATTGGATTAACTACTAACAAATAGGTTCATGCACACATATATACTCTATTTTTAAGTCCAAATTAAGCCTTGCCGACTTAAAAGAACTAAATAAAAGAAAGGGAACAAGTCCAAGTGTGAAAAAAAAATAATAATAATAAGTGCTATGGTTTTGGAAGATTTTGTCATCAATGTACCATAAATGGAAAGTAAGTGTGACAAAATTAGTGTTAATGGGAGTCCATGTTCATGCATGTTCCGTTGTCTCTCAAACTCGGTTTCTCCAAACCGAGTTGACTCAGTCTTAAACCTTTGAGAATGTTCTCTCTTTCTTTTTTTTTTTTCCCGCCGTACACAATTATATATGCTGATTTTTGCTGAGCTTGCAGTGTTTTGTCTTTGTCTTTCTAAGGTAATTTTGTATTGTCAAACTTTCTTCTTCTTCTTCTTCTTCTTCTTCTTCTTTTTTGCGTAGGTTATTAGCCAGTTTTGAGATGATGATTTCACCAGTCTGATGCCTACATCCTAACTACTTCAGCACAAGGCTGAGCCTAAAATTATAAAATAAATGTGGCATGGCACAATCATGATATGCCTAGCAATGTTATACTCTTGATTAAGTAATCCAAAAAACATTATGACAAAGCATGAATATATGTAATACATGTGAGAGGATGAGTGAAGTATCTGAATCGGACATGTCAGAATCAATATATATATATATATATATGTTTTTTTTTTAAATATTAGACACTATATGGCTTGGAATTTAAAATGATGACTCTTGGTCTGGTTCAACAGAGTAGCAATGAAGCCATTTCATTGAAGAAATTGACAAAGGCATTAATTTATATATTAATGTCCAGAAGTGCCAACTCAATGGCGAGCGAAATCATGCATAAATAAAGGAGTAAACTTATTACAATAATTATGAGTCAACGTCATTTAGAACTAATAACAGACTATTCAAGCCATAATCATTTAACAAGGTGTGAAAATTGCCTGTTTGGCAACACCGTGTAAATTGAGAGTTACAGTTCAAACCACAACTAGCTTTTAAATCATTAAAAAAAAACTCTAATTCAAACTGAAATTTATGGTTTAAACTGTAATTTGTGATTCAAAATAAGTTGAATTTGACCTTATTTAACAACCAATTCAAATACTAGTTTAAACTTATAATTTATGATTTAAACCAATTTATAGTTCAAACTTTGTATTTTAAACCGGATGGTAAAAAATACCCTTTGAAATAGACACAATTTTGATTCTATTAGATTTCATAAAATTTTGTTAAATTGTATTATTGCGATCTCTTTTTATTATTTTTTTCACACTCTATCAAAGAATTCTGCTAGAGTAGCTCTCATGTCTCAAAAATTTCTCACTTTGTTATAAATTTTGGCTCAGATTCATGGTCCCGTTTTCCAATCAACTTTTATAAAGAGCAAAAAGCCATGCACAGAATTTATTTATTTATTTATTTCTCTTAAAAAGATTACCTGGCTCAGAGAAATGCAAGAAATAGAAGAACAGATGATTTGTATTATTACTACCATTAGATTTTAGATTATTTTGGCTCCAAAAAGCTCACATGAACACAAAAGAAAGACAAAAGAAAAAGAATGTCTCAAAACATCATGATTACCTTGACAATAGCCAAAAAATTTACACGGTGTTCTTCAAAATCACTACAACACTGGAACAAGATGACATGAAAAAGAAAAAATAATTTATTTATATAACAAAAAAATTCCACAGCTAAGTAAGTATACCCCCAAACAGAAAAAATGGTGAGGCATCGCATTTGTCCTCGAATAAGTATGAAGAAATATATCCAAATTCCATAGGCAGAAAACACAAAAATATCACAAAAGTCTCTCATGGTAAGGAAATTTTGAGCAATTCCATCCACTACAGCTCTGAGTGGTGGTGAATTAAACGAAAAATCTACACGAAACTTTAAGCATTTTAGTAAGGACACATCTCTTTCACTGAAAATTGAACTAAATAGCTATTACAAAATCAATATATGTGTATGTATAGAAGCAGACCCAGGAAATTGGTCAGGACACAAAGACGTGATGAAATTAATTAGATGAGATAAATAAAAAAATGTAAAAATTTAGAAGGTACGAAATACAATTTTAGCAGGGCAAAACACAAAATTTTATATAATTTGGTATACAAAATTAAAAGGGAAAAAAGTTCAAGTGAGTAGTCGTCCACGGACGTATAATATATATATTCACATATATATATATATATAATTTTTATGAATTTCATAATGAAAGAATAGATAGTAGACAAGGGTCCCCGATGATGTCGGAGAAAGACATGGACATGGACTGAGGTGTTTATGTGACAAAAGCCAAGAAAAGGAGAGTGAGTGAAACCAATTGGTCCCCCCTAATGTCCCCCTTAAACGACTATAACTAATTGCAAGAGAATCTTAGCCTTCATAAATGCTGTTTTTAATCCTTTTAAAAAGAATGTTCTTTATCATCAGCAGAGAAAGAAAGAAAGAAATGTTTGGTCATATTATTGGAGTAATAAATGTACATAGGGAGAGAGGGAACAGAAGAGAGGTACTACTATGCAGTCACGGATGGATTCCATGATAAAAGATTCTTTAACTTTTGTTTGCTAATAGGAGTAAAATATATGTTTATTTGGGTGAATATTTATACTGCTCATAGTTAATTTGTTACAAATTACCATATAAGTACTAGGTCGTTGGTCATATTGATCAAAGTTATAGTGAATAATCACCCATAATTTGTTAGAATAATAAGATGATCTATTTTTTTTATTAAGGTCTTGAGTTCGAGTCAGTCTAATTATGATAAACGGGTAAAAGAACAATTTGCATTGTGAAAAATATGTATATCAAATGAGAGTGCACCGTATTTCAAGTTAATTGGGTATGCTATGATCTATCTTTATTTTTACTTTTTTCCTTTTTAAAAATATTATAGAGGATAAGTTTTTGAGTTCAATAATTTGCTCATGAGAAGGATGGATAAGAGGGTTAGTTAACAACTGCTTCCACAAAGCACTAGCAAACTTTAAGAGAGAGAGAGAGAGAGAGGTGTAATACACCTTGGTGAGCTGCAACTTTTAAAGTTTGCTTAAATTTCCCATCATTTCACTCTCTCTAAACCATGCTTTGATTATGGATATGTGATAATGTAATTAGATAGAGCCCTTAGCTTTTGATTAATTAGTTTTGGCTTTAGTGTTACGTGTGGAATTATTTAGGTTGATGTTCATGTACCTAACAAAATAAATCATTACACTGCACTTGCTGTTATCCTTTTTTCTGCTTTTTCATTAACGATATTCCTTATCCTATGTAAGGATAGTATAATTGAAAGATTAATGCATTTATTTTTTATTGTACACTAAAAGAATGTACTTATTAGTTTCGTTAGTGATGTCTCTTGACGAGGAACGAGGGTTCATCGAAAAATGATGATGTTAGTTTTTGTGTGGTTTATAAATAAAAGAAATTAAATCAATCTTAATTCATAAAGTTTGGTGATCTAGAAGCTTCTCTAGTTCTTGTGCTTCATGTTTTTATGATTTGAGGAGACATTACGTTTTTTCTAGTGGAGTTTGGTATGAGGTGATTAGTTGGAATAACATTAGCGGCAAAGGAATAGAGTGCAATATGATTAACAAAAAATGTGCCGTATCAAAATCTTTTCTCAAATTCTAAAAGACATTGGTAACTAGAGCAATTTTGATTTAAAAAAAATGTTAAACTAAAGTTCCACAATTCATTTAGCAAAAAAAAAAAAAAAAGTTCGGCTCTCAAATCCACCTGGTGGAGCAGACTCTTGGTTATGGATATCTTTAATAAGAGCTTGTTTGGTGGGGGGAAAAAGTGAAAGGATGGAGGAGTGAGAAGATTAGTAAAAGGATTTTGGCACTCGTGATGGTTTACTTGTAGAGAAAATTACAATGAATTGATTATTTTGGAACATGTGATTGTTTGGCAGAAGAGAAAAGAAGATGAGAGGTGCTAAATCCTTCAAGAACCCCAATTTTAATCTTTTTTTATAGTTCCTCATATTCCTTCTCATTTTCTCACCCAAGATTTGTATTTGATAAAATTACATATTATGCCGTACTTTTAAATTTTGTATTTATTTATATCACACTCAAGAATATTATCACATTACTACTTATATCATATGTTTAATTTATGACACACTTAAATATATATGGTATTTATAAAAAATAAGTTTAGAAGATGCATTATAAAATACTGTATTTCAAACATCTGCATTTTACTTTCTTCCTATTTTATTCTCTCTCTCCCCAACCATCACAGACTACTTTTTAAGTCTTGGCCCAGTGCAAAAAGCTTCTGCTTCTATGAACAACATAGGTCCAACAAAGAAGCCCATCTATTCCCGACCCTCTAATTATTACACAAAAATAAAATTTTCGAAGAAATTCCTATCTTTAAAAAAAAAGAACAAAAATTTACAATACGCATCTAAATTATTATTATGAAATTAAAATCTATCACAATATTCAAAATATCTTAAAAATGTCCTTAATGATATAGTAATTATCTTAATGATATTACATATTGTACTATATAATTATATATAAATAATTTTAATGATATTATTATGAGACATTTGTAGAATT
>CAMOHE010054387.1:17241-32415 GCA_946598075.1 Artocarpus hirsutus | reverse complement strand
AATGTTAAACTAAAGTTCCACAATTCATTTAGCAAAAAAAAAAAAAAAAGTTCGGCTCTCAAATCCACCTGGTGGAGCAGACTATTGGTTATGGATATCTTTAATAAGAGCTTGTTTGGTGGGGGGAAAAAGTGAAAGGATGGAGGAGTGAGAAGATTAGCAAAAGGATTTTGGCACTCGTGATGGTTTACTTGTAGAGAAAAGAGCAATGAATTGATTATTTTGGAACATGTGATTGTTTGGTGGAAGAGAAAAGAAGATGAGAGATGCTAAATCCTTCAAGAACCCCAATTTTAATCTTTTTTTATAGTTCCTCATTTTCCTTCTCATTTTCTCACTTAGGATTTGTATTTGATAAAATTACATATTATGCCATAAATTTAAAATTTGTGTTTATTCATGTTACACTCAAGAATATTGTTACATTACCACTCATATTATATGTTTAAGTTATAACATACTTAAATATATGTAGTATTTATAAAAAGTAAGTTTAGAAGAAGCATTATAAAATTCTGTATTTCAAAAATCTGCATATTAGTTTCCTTCCTATTTTATTCTATCCCTCCCACCAAAGAGACTACTTCTTAAGTCTTGGCCCAGTGCACAAAGCTTCTGCTTTTATGAGCAACATAGGTCCAATAAAGAAGCCCATCTATTCCGGAACCTCTAATTATCACACAAAACCAAACTTTTCGAAGAAATTCCTATCTTAAAAATATTTTAAAAATCTGTATTTGACTTTCCTTCCTATTTTATTCTCTCACTCCTACCAACGCAGACTACTTTCTAAGTCTTGGCCCAGTGGACACAGCTTCTTCTTCTATGAGCAACATCGGTCCAATAAAGAAGCCCATCTATTCCCGACCCTTGAATTTATACATAAAAATAAAATTTTCGAAGAAATTCCTTATACCATTTTATATATAATAACAGGAGGAAATGTTAATAGAAAAATATTTTTCACCCCCTTAAAAACCCACTACTCATAAAACTGTACGCTCCAATTTAGTATAAAGTGTATATTTTAAACTGGATTCTATTGTTTTATAAATAATGGAGTTAGAATCTTATAAGGTTAAATAGGATTGTTTATATTAATAAGCAATCCTTTCTCTTTCATAAATTTATTTTTGATAAAAACACATTCTGGTTTGCAGTAATTGGTACAACTACTGAAAGTTAATGCAAATCAAATTAATCACACACCTCACAATCTTAGAAAAAAAGTAGAGTAGGACCACTAACAAATGCAACATGAATAAAGGCAAACTTCCACATCCAGTTCCATTTCTAACTTTAACTTGATATTGTTTAGCAATTATTTTTTCTTCTCATTGTCCTTATAATTTGATAATGGTATGTTTATAGAACACAATGGAAGAATATATCAAGCACTAATTGGAAGTGATCTTCATGATGGACATGATAACAATATAAGGGAGACTTTTTACAAGTGCTCAAAGATGAATAACTACAAACTGGTGTTTGCCTGTAATGTCAAACTACAGATAATATGCCTTAAATAAAAGGTCCCCCACATTCATATTCAAGAGCCTAAATTTCAACATGTTAGTTCCTTTTGGCTCGCAAGAAATAAATATATCACTTTCAAAAAATGGATCAAATTTTGAAAATAATTGCAAAATCAACATCATCAATTTTTCTCTCTCTCAATTTCATGTTTCCTGCCCTCACTTGTAACAAGAGATAAACTCCAAGATCTAACGCTTTATGGCCCACATGACGTCTTTCTCGCTCATATTGTATAAACAAATCAAATTTTCTAGCAGAGATCAAATTATACAATCCAAACTTTCAACTCCCAAATGTGACTAGTATTTTAACCATGTTGATATATAGTCCATTTGTATAAGCTAATGTCCTAAAATAAAATTTCAACAATATATATACAAAATTGAAAAGAAAAATTGATGGCTATCTACTCGCGACTATATGTGCGACTTTCTTTTATTGAACCTACATGGCTAGCTTCCAAAATTATTTCAATTTGCACCATTGATCAGTTTTTCAAAGAGAACACGCAACCTTGAATGAACTAGCCACCGTCATCTAACCATATATATACATACATACGTGATCTCCAAGTCCAACAGAGAGAAGGACGAAAAAGCTAAAACCCCTCTGCGGCTTTCCAAATTCCAAGTGTGAAAATGAGAATATCATTATCATTTCTCATGCAAATACGCACGAGCACGTGTCAATAGGCCTTAGGCCTTAGCAAAACTCTCTACATACATTTGAAGGCCCACTAGTAATTCTATACGTTTCCCCACCATCCGATTTTGTGGCCCCCCAAGTCCCAGCCGACCATGTTGATTTGGCTGTATTTTTTCAAAGTTTAGCTCACCCACCACCGAGCACGTGTCATCAATTCATTCCATCTTAATTTTTCTTTCACCCATTTAAATCGGACAGATACAAATCTTTTGAAGTTCGGTTGATCTCTTAGTACACTGGTCAGTTTAACTTGACGATCAAAATGGTGGCCTTGTTTTGCCTCTTGATTATTCTTGCTGGTTTTGATCATTATGGTTGCATGGCTAGCCAGATTGATCTGGGTTCGAGGTTGTTGGCTAAGGAGAACAAAGCATGGGTCTCGGAAAATGGCACTTTTGCTTTTGGATTCACTCCAGTGGATGAAGATGACAAGCTTCTATTGGCAATTTGGTTTGCTAACCTTCCTGGAGACCGAACAATAGTTTGGTCACCCAACAGGTACTTCCCCTTCCACTTTAACATTTTATAGACCATTTGACACTACAGTTGTAACTAAAGTTTTAAGTTTAAGAACTAAAACATGTGAAAGCTTTACACTATAATAACTTTTTATTTTTTATTATAACTATTGAGAATTTTATACTATTTATAGTTAAAACTAATAAACTACAATTGAAGTGGCAAACGGAGGCTTAGTACATTATAAGAGTGCAATATTTATTATGGTTTATTTTAATTTCATCCACTTATGCATGCATCTAGTTCAAGAAATTACACATACAAATGGATGAACTTGTCTTTTTTTTTTTTTGGTAGTATTTATTTTTAGTTTTACATTATCAGTCGACTACATTATACATGTATTAATGTTTATGATTTGTACATATATTACATGTTTGCACAATTTTTTTTTACCATATGTGTGCACATTATATATTCTGCTGTTCATGAAAATGTCTAGGTGAGAGATAATGTCGATACTGCTAGAAACGGACTCAGAAAAAAATAGCAAATTTGTCCTGCTTCAATTTTGTTGAGTGTGCATAGATTAATTAATTTTTTTGGCTACATATATATTAGTTATACTTATAAATAGTAAATTTACAAGAAAAAAAAAAGATAAATTAATAGGGCATGGGAAAATAATTGGTTTCTAAATTAGACAAGAGAGATAAACAAAACCGAATTCCCCATCTCGCTAGTCTTTACAAAAGCTTTTGCAGGTGTAATATGACCATGCTCAGTAGTACTACTACCACTTTATAAAAACCCAACAAAATTTCATCATTTTCTCTCAATGATCATCATTCGTCATCATATAGAAACTCTCCGGTCACCAACAACGCAATCTTGGAGCTCGACAACATCGGAAACCTCGTCCTCTTCGACCGAGACAACGCCGTCATCTGGGCATCGAACACGTCCCGTGCGAGGGTCCGATCCGCCGCCATGTTGGAATCCGGCAACCTCATTCTCTACAACGACGTAAACCAACCCGTGTGGCAGAGTTTCCAACACCCATCGGACACTCTCCTTCCGAACCAGCCATTATCCGTCTCTCTCGAACTAACGACACCAAAATCACCCGTGAGAGGCAGTTATTACACGCTCAAAATGCTTCAACAACCAACTTCTCTAAGCCTTGCATTGACGTACAATTTGCCAGAGACTTACAACGCCAGTCCAGAATCATACGCCAACTATTCCTACTGGCAAGGACCCGACATATCGAACGTAACGGGCGATGTCGTGGCGGTTTTAGATGAAGCTGGAAGTTTCGGAATCGTGTACGGGGAATCCTCGGACGGAGCTGTTTATGTGTACAAGAATGATGGTGATTATGGTGGCTTGTCTTCGGCCGCAAATCGGTCTACTAAGTTATTGGTTTTTCGACGGCTGACATTGGAGGCTAATGGCAATTTGCGCTTGTATAGATGGGATGACGACGTTAATGGATCGCGGCAATGGGTTCCGGAGTGGGCTGCGGTTTCGAAACCTTGCGACATTGCGGGTATTTGCGGAAACGGGATATGCAATTTGGATAAAAGTCAGACAAACGCTTCTTGTGCTTGTTTGCCTGGGACTTCTAAAGTGGGAAAAGATAAACAGTGCTCGGAGAATTCGTCGTTGATCGGGAAATGTAATTCTAGGCAGGACTATCAGAATTCCCAATTTGAAATCTCAACTTTTAAGCAGACTAACTACTATTATTCTGATTTTTCTGTTATAGCTAACTATAGTGATATTAGGACTGTGTCAAAATGTGGTGACGCTTGTTTATCTGATTGTGAGTGTATTGCCTCTGTTTATGGATTTGATGATGAGAAGCCTTATTGTTGGGTTTTGAGGAGCTTGGATTTTGGTGGGTATGAGGATACTGGATCTACCCTGTTTGTGAAGGTTGGATCCGATGGTTGGGTGACGCCAGAGGATGGCGGGGGATCCGGGGAGTCAGAAGAAGGTTCTGGAAATGTGAAAGAGAAGGTTTTGGTTATCCCCATTGTTCTCAGCATGACTTTTCTTATTGCCCTCCTCTGTTTGTTGCTGTACTACAACATGCATAGGAAAAGAGCCATTAAAAGAGCCATGGAGAGTTCTTTGATCCTGTCGGGTACTCCTATTAATTTCAGTTACCGTGATTTGCAAATTCATACGTGGAATTTCTCAGAGGTTCTCGGAATTGGTAAGCATAGTCCTAATAGTCTTTTAATTTTGTTTCTCTCTTTTTTAACACGCTTTAGTCAGATTCATTAATTCAACTCACATATCCCTTTTGATTGTACTATTTCGTGTCTCCTAATAATATTATATTATATTAATTAAAATATTTCAGTTGATATGACCTTTTTATTAACGCGATATAATATTATCGGTGACACATTAAAAATGGGACACAAAAGTCCAATCCCATATTCATATGAGTACAAGTACTAATAAGGTAATGCTGATTTCCAGGAGGATTTGGGACTGTATACAAGGGAAGCCTTGCAGATGGGACTTTAATAGCAGTAAAGAAGCTTGACAAGGTTTTGCCGCAAGGGGAAAAGGAGTTCATAACTGAAGTCAACACCATTGGCTCAATGCACCACGTGAACTTGGTTCGGCTTTGCGGATACTGCTCCGAAGGGCAACATAGGTGAGCAAACATTTTTATGGTCCCTCATTTTCATCATGGCATTAGCACATTACTTTCAAGAGCTTGTGGTTAATGTGAATGATGATACAAAGCTAGAATACGTACATATTGTATTGAATTTGGTTGGGAAATTTTGGTTGTTTGCAGGCTTCTAGTTTACGAGTTCATGAAAAATGGCTCCTTGGACAAATGGATCTTTCCCTCGTACCATTCCCGGGATAGGCTGCTATATTGGCCGACTCGCTTCCACATAGCAGTGGCTCTCGCACAGGGGATTTCATATTTTCACGAGCAATGCCGGGATCGGATCATACACTGCGACATCAAACCTGAAAACATCCTGTTGGATGAGAATTTCTTGCCTAAAGTTTCAGATTTCGGGCTGGCTAAGTTGATGGGAAGAGAGCACTCAAAAGTTGTCACAATGGTCAGAGGAACTAGAGGCTATCTAGCTCCAGAGTGGGTTAGTAATCGGCCCATAACCGTAAAAGCTGATGTTTACAGCTATGGCATGCTTCTCTTGGAGATTGTTGGCGGTCGGAGAAACCTTGACATGTCTTATGATGCGGAGGACTTTTTCTATCCCGGATTGGCTTTTAAGGTAAGCTAAACTTCATCTCTTTTTTCATTATTCTATTTTAATCTCTTCAACTGCTCAAAATTGGAAATTTTTTGTAGGAGTTGACAAGGGGAATGCCTTTAAAGGCTGCAGATAGGAGACTAGAAGGAGCAGTGGAAGAGGAAGAAGTCATAAGAGCATTGAAAGTGGCATTTTGGTGCATACAAGATGAGGTTATAACGAGACCTACAATGGGAGACGTGGTGAGGATGTTGGAAGGATCAATGGACATCAACATGCCGCCGATGCCGCAGACGGTTTTGGAATTGGTTGAGGAAGGGTTAGATAATGTGTACAGAGCCATGAAGAGAGAATTCAATAACTTCAGCTCCTTCACCATCGCCAGCCACCCTTCTTCTCGTGCTACTTGTAGTTACTCCACAATGTCCCCAAGATAATCAAGCTTAGATTGTCAAAAAAACCAAAAAGATAATCAGGATTGAAGCTCAGTCAAAAAGTTTTGATTTTTGGACAATACCAGGTTCCAAGTACTGTCCATATACATAATTTTGTAAAATGTAACTGTTTCCATAGGACAAGATCATTCTATACTCAACTAAACACAAGTATGGGAGATTTTAGACAATATTCATCAAAAGCATCTCCAGCAATGTCAAGTTATTATGTCAAAATCAAATTTTTAACGTTTGAATAGAAAAATTACTCTCTTATGTAGTGTTAAATTTGCTGTTGAATTTGACATCTTTTACACTTGGTAGAGAAAGTTTAACACTAAATATAACATGTGCTAAAATTTGATTTTTTTTCTTTTTTTTAATTGGTTGATGTATTAAAGCTTTCATTTATTATTATAACATTGACATTTTTAAATTTCTTTTAAATTAAATGTTTAAGAAGCTTAATAATTATGACACAACGTAATAAAACATAAGAAAATGGGTCAAGAAGTTGGTTCAATTTGAGAAATAAAGTGGTATTGTTTTCAACTTTACTTCTTCTCTGAAAAAGTTTATCATTTCCAAACAATAAGATGACATAGTTGACCTCAAGTATTTTGTCTAAGGGTATTTTGCTTTTTTTGGCCAGAAAAAATAGTATAAATCAAAGTTTAAAAAATGATAGAACAATAGTCATAGTAAAAATGTAGTATGCAACCTAGCTTACTACTCGGAAATGGGGGATTAATCAAGTAATTAGATGGCACATCACTTTAAATACCTCTAAATAACACATATTTGCCTAGTTATAACCCAAAATACTTGTGATTAATTATATCTTTATATTTTTTGAACATGGTGCATTTCAAACCTTCTTACAGAAAATAAACATCACAAAGTATTATTTTTCTAATTGATCCAGATAGGGAGTAAATTAGGTGGTATCCAATTTTTTACTACGACTACTATGTTATACATTTTTTCTCTTCCTTTGATCCACCATTTCTTCTAGCTAAAAAATCTAAAATACACATAAACAACCCATAGTTGCTTAATTTAAACTAAAAAAAAACTGAGGACCAACAGTATCTCTATATTTATTAGAAATAACATACTTCAAACCTTTTCATAGAAGTGATAAAATTAAAAACAATACCACATAAATGGTGTTTTCAAAATTGACTTTGAGATAGCGAGTAAATTAGGTTATATACCATTTTTTTACTATTATTATTGAGTTCTATCACTTAGTATTTCTTTTTTATTCATACTTTTCTTAACTAAAAAGACTAAAATACTTTTAAATAATACTTATTTGCCAATTTTTAACCCAAAATACTTATAATTAACTATGTTTTTATGCTCTTTAAAACTAACATGTTTAAAACTATAAAATCGGAAGAGTTATACGGTTGAAAAATAACGCTGTTAGCGTTATTTCTCAAATTGAATCCAAGATGGATCATGTGCTGGCCCATTGGGCCTGGCCCATTTCGTCATATTTACTCCACTCTGAAGCTGAGTCCGGGTAGCCAGCAACCCAGAGCTTGTCGCTCTGCTGTTTGTATCAGGCAGACACACACACGGAACCTCCCTTCATCAATCTCGTTAGGTCACTGGCACAACTCTTCCTTCAAATCCGAACTTGTCAACCCTAGATCTCTCAAAACCCCTTTCTTAATTGTCTGGAAGCACATTCATCTGGGTTCTGCGTTCTATAAATTTTCAATTTTGCTTTTCCTGTAAGTGCATTTCGTACGATACATCATGTAATCCGGTTAGGGATTGAAGCCAAAATCAACGAAAGTGTTTGCAATAGATAAAGAAAAAAGAGAACAAATGGAGAATATGCAGTACGCTGAGGAACTGGTGAGGGAATTTCTCGTCTTTCGAGGTTTTACCAACACTTTGCAAGCTTTTGATTCCGAACTATCCACAGATATCGGAAAAGCTTTTCAAGTGGACAAGGTTATGGATTTGATCTTCTCGGTGTATGTTCCTAAGTTTCAAGCCGAGAAATTGGTTGGTCTTTTGAATTTCTTCAAGCGCTGTCTCTCTTCTTCGTCGTCCGAGAGAGTTTTTATTGACACTTTGTGTAAATTGGAGGTCTCTATTTTGCGGTACTACATTGTTTATGCTGTTCAATCTGGGAGGAAGGACAAAGTTGTGGAGTTTTATGGGATGAATGGGAATGATTTGATGCAAAGAAGCCAGAATTGGACTCCATGGTTTGGTGGGTTCTTTCTTCTTTTTTTTTTTAATAATTTAATTTGTTATAATTTTTTGATTTCTCGTTGATTTATAGTGTTGAGAATGTGATGCAGCTATTCCATATGTAAAGAATCCGAGCTTGGATCCTGAATTTCGAACTTATTTCTCAAAGGAATGGTTTGATGCCTTGCATCTTTCTGTAAGGAATTTCTTCAGTGCGATATTCAATGGTACTCATATCCTTTCGTAATGAGTTTTCTATAAGACTTTGCTATTTTAGGAAAGAAGGCCTTTATGTTGCGAATTATTTGTTGTCTTCCCACTTGAATAAATCTCTAAATGCTGGGCAAAATATCTGCCAGAACGCAGAAACTTTTAAATTCTGTTCTTTTTGAGAATTGTTAAGCTTAGGCCTGAAATTCATTGGTTAAAATGACAGTGCTGTCTCTACGGGCATTTAAATCTCTCCCTGTCCCACCAAACCTTTTATTTTTCAATAATGATTGGCACTGGGGAAGAAGTTGGTTCTTTTCCTTTTACGACAGTGTGTTATTGTATGTGATTTAAGGAACACATCCTTGACTAAACCACGCATCCCTGCACTATTAAAAATCAGTACTGAGAAAAATACTGTCAGCCGTCTGAAGAAAGACATCAAGCAACTCAATCTTAAGTTATCAGAGCTTCAGGCTTTGTTGGAGGACAAGGAGGCTCAATTAAGCCAGCTAAGGAGGTATATATACTTGTTTGTTTTTGTTTTCCGCTCTTGTGACAATTTTCGTTTACATGGTTGATTTGATTATCCCTGGCTTGTTTTCTGGAACTCAGTAATGTTTTATCATTCACTGATCCAAACAATGAGCAAGCCAAGAGTTCATCAAGTATCGTGTACGAGGAAAATCTTCATATGTCCAAAGACACTTGGGAAACCTGTTCTCCTGACACTCCACAGGTGGGTGAAGCCGAGGTAGACCAAGAATGGGCTGTTGCTGCTCCAGGTGGAAATCAAGTGGACATTTCCATCTCAAAGCCTGGTTACAGTTCAAGTTCATCGAGTCTTCACATAAGGGATGGTGGTACTGGTGATGGCATTACACTGTTGGACGGCTCCCATGTCGGTATGCTATTGTTCTATAGAAGTTAGGCTTGCCTTTGCATGTTGAGGATGGTTCACTAGCTATTTTCATCACTATTTGAATAGCCTAGAAACGTTATCTAAAGACACACTGAGAGTTGACATGGGGTGGCCCAAACATTTTGTCTTAAAGTATCATTATATACTGTAAGATAGCTAAACATAAGGCTAGGTTTGTGAATCCCTTAAGTGCTTGTTGATCGGTGATCGTTGAATCTTTTTGTGGCAGGAAATGGCAGGGAAAGCCATGTAGAAGAATTACCTGAAGTTAAAGTTGACTTTCAGGTAAGTGGCTCACTAGGGCATAACTGAAGTTTGATGTTTCAACCTCACATTCAGTCCTTTGTATTTGCATGGCTTCTTTTTAGGTTGCAGGATTACATGTAATTTACTACCTTTTTCTTCATTGGAGTATACATGACTTGTTGGGTGAACATTATTTGCAGGAGACGTTTCTCGGTCACAATAGTCCCATCAGTCGTTGCCGCTTTTCTGCCTCTGGGAACAACATAGCCAGTGCTTCTGTGGATGGTACAGTCAGGTACGTTTTTAAAAAGTTAAGGAATGGAGATAAGATTATGAGATTAGGTAATATCCTGAGCGATTCCACTGCTTTTACTTGTTTATTACGTGCAAAATTCAGATGCTTGGTTGGTGCAAAATATATTCTAGATATTTGCAAACCTATTCTACACTGGAAAAACCGTGTTGTTTATACACGACAAGGAAGGCCCAGTCTTCAGTTGATGTTTGTCATCTTCCTTTTTTTGCAACATAGGATATGGGCATATGACTCATCAACTTCAGCATCTAGAAACGCAACCATTTATTGTGGAGCAGAGATCATGTCACTTGACTGGGAGTGTAAATCTGACAGATTGGTATGTAAAATTGGATTTCATGGTGAACCTGATTGTGCTTAACATTAGATTAGAGATATTTTTACCATATCAGAGTGAAAATGCCCTCTTTAAAGTGCTGTGGTTCTTCATGACAAAAGCTTCTCATAGGCACTGCTGATGGAGGCATTAAAGCCTGGAACGTTGATGCAAAGAGAGTTGTGTGTGATCTCAATACAACTGAAGCATTTCCAAGGTTCTTCCTGAAATTACTGTTTACGCTGTTTCTTCTTCTTGTATATGTTGGCTTTGCTTACTCCCCTCTGTTTTTCTGCTGCAGTGTTTTGGATATAAAGTGCAGTCCTGTAGAACCGATTTTTGTTTCTGCAGCAGCATCCAGGGGGTATTTTTTTTCTTTTCCATAGGCCTTCTGCAAATTAAGTTTTAATCTCTACATGTGTTATTTTCATTTATTATTGTTATTTTTTTTTCTGGGTAAGGGTGCGAGATATTAAGAGGCCTGTGTTTTCTTGTAGGCGTGGCTCAAGTTATACAGATAAGTTGGGGTTTGCTTCATTAACTGTGTGGAACATGAAGACATGGAAGGCTATGGTATGTGTATGAGTAACCAATGACAATGTATGCACATGCAGTTGTGATTTTAAACTCTTTGCCTTATAATTTTTTGGCTTTCGAAGACAGTCCTTCCTCTTGGTAAAGATCCACCTGCCATTACTTCCCTGAGCTTCAATCACAATGGAAAAATCTTAGCAGCCGCTGCAACTGATGGAATGATTCACATGTTTGGTATCCTTGTAATTATCTTTGAGTCTCTTCATAAATCGCAAAACTATGGTTTTTGTCATTTTTGTATTTTTTGTGGAATTCTGAATTCCAGTACATACATTGCATTCGTGTTAGTAGTGTACATGATTCCGGGGTAGACTCACAAACCTTAACAAGTTAAAGACATGTCTGCGGGTCTTCAAATTACTGGATGGCCTGCGCATGATTCTGCCATAAGCTCAATTCTTTTTGGGCCAGATGAGACCAGCATTTTCAGTTTGGGAATCGATGGAAAGGCTAGCATCGTTCAACATCTTTTGGCTTGTATTTAATAATTGCAGTGAATTTTTTAAGATTTGTGGTTATATTAATTGTGCCATCTTCGCTAACCTCAAGCCATTCGCTTTGTCGTGCCAGATATTTGAATGGAGCTTGCAAAATCAAGGTCAAGTCCTTTGGTCAAGAAATTGTAGCAGGTATTCGCATATCAATTATAGGCATACTTATGCGCCAGATCCACCAAGTAAATTTAGCTTTTACTATTAGGACCATACGGAATGTGCTTGGCGTTTTGCATAATAAGTCTGTTCCGTAATGTAGGTTCTGCGACCCTGAGAGCTCAAAACATTGCAGACATGAAATGGCGTTAGATGCTAGTGGGAGGAGACTCTTAGTAACATCTGGTACAGTAAGAGCACCCATGTATCAGGTTGTTCTCTCTCAAATATAGTGGCGTTGGTGGTTGGAAACTTATCTGGCTTTTTTATTTTTTTTATTTTATTCTTTTATGAGCAGTTACCCATCATGAAAAATTCTAGATTTAATTCCATAAATGGTCCCTGATATTTACCCTCAGTTGCAATTTAGTCCATAACATTTCAAAGTCTCATTTTGGTCTCTAATATTTTACTTTGTTTCAGAATTGGTCCTTTTATCAGTTTGGTGTTAAATATTTAACGGAATATTCTTTAAATATTTTACTTTAGTCCCTAATCTATTACCTTGTTTCTCTTTTGGTCCCCAATTTATTACTTTGTTTCACATTTGGTCCTTAATCTAATACTTATACACTAGTATTAAACATTCAACTTATCTTTTTCTACATTAAAATTCATCTTACTGACACTATGATAAGGTTGTTTTTTGTTACATGCATCAAAATTATATTTAATTTTTCATTTTAGATTTTTCAAATTTTAGTCTCTAAACTCATAATTATTACAGAGGAACCAAAAGCAAAACAAAATAATAGGTTAGGGAATAAAGTAGGAGATTTAGAGGTTTTTCATTAAACATTTAACATGTAATTAACAGAGGGACCGAAACTAACACAAAATAATAGATTAGGGACTAAAGTGAGACTTTTGAAATCTTAGGGTTAAGGGTAAACTTTAGGGATCATTTGGAAAATTAACCCAAATTCTATCATGAATGCACGTGTCAAAATTCTGTGAATTTTGTGAAACTGAATTTACTGTTTTATTGCAGTGTTTTTTACCCCAAACAAGTTATATTTTAGTTTTATGATGTGCTATGAAACTGTTGTTTCATGATGCATGTATTTTTTTTTTATTTTTTATTCTAGATCTTGATTGTGATTCCATCATAACATTTTAAGTATCATTAACTTTGGTTCAGGTTCGTGGTGAAAATGGTTTGAGAACTCTTGCACACACTGCTGCTATAACTACAGTCGATTGGCATCCGACGTTGCCCATTTTCTTGACAGGATCGGCTGATAACTCTGTCCGCGTAACTTCTATCTTGTAAAGTTATGTCAAATATGGTGTCTTTATATCTCTCTTTTTTTATACTTCCTTGGTTTGCTTTGAGGTTTAATGCGGTGGACTTGAACTCGAGTTTGTTTCAACCAAGATTTCACTTTGTTATGCATATCCAAGGATCTTGTTGTATTTTTTGTTTTTTATTTTTTATCTTTTGCTGTAATTTTTTGAATAGTTCGTTTCCTATGCATGAGGCATCCATTGATATGGAAAACAGATATGGGTACCAAAATCTTTACACCAATTCTTCCTTCACTCTTTTCTCTCATTTCGCACAAGTTCTTGTAAAAGGAGAAAAAGCAAATTTGAACATAGGAGTGTTAAGGATTAGACACACAAATTCTATCGAATGCAGAGAAGATAAAACAAAAGGTAAGCAAAAGGATACACAAAAATTCACTCTCAGCGTAAGAGTTATGTTTATTTTTAACCGTTGTAGAAATTTATCATATAAAAAAGTTTATATGAGAAAATTACAAACAACTTTCACTTTTTTTTTGTTAGTTACACAAATAAGCCTTAGCATCTTCTATTTATATTTTCTATTTATGGGATTAAACAAGAGAAGATGTAAGCATCTCAAAATTAAAACCAATTTGTTACCGTGCGTCGTGCCCTCGTCGATAATAAATTATTGGGCTTAAGATTAGGCTCCACAGACTGGATCAAAGGAGTTGACGGCGAAGATAGCAGTGTCGGTGAGCTGAGTTGGTGGCATGATCAAATTATGTTTCAAGTCCCGAAAAAGAGGAGTTCATAAGAATTCTTCCTGATAAATATATGTTTTTTTTGTGGTAGTATTTCGATGCATTTTCAGGGAGTGGCCAGGGCACTCGCCAGAACGAGAATCATCAAAACGACAATAATGCCTAAAGACGACATTAACTTGGGAACGACAACAACTTGAAAAATAGACTAATTGAAAAAACGACAATGAATAACTTTAAAAAAAACAACAATGAGTACAAAACCCTAATAACATCGAAAGGTGACATAAGAGCATGAAAGACGACATCAACTTTAGTAGCTATTTAAGTTTCGGAAGTAACATCAACACAACGACAACAGTACAAAAACAACCATAAATTCAAATGACAACGATAACTTCAAAAACAGCGTAATCATAAAACAAAAAGTGAATAACACACAAAAAGCGACATCAACATGGAAACGACAGCTCCTGAGCTTGGAGATATCTTGTACTGTTTCTCAACGTGCCTCCGTCGCAGCTCCTGAAAATACCCTGGCCGAAACGAAATTAGAACACCCTTTTAATTATACTATTTCTGGCATATCCTCTCAAGTTATGGGGTGATTTACCTTTTCATAAATGCATTTTGCTTTTATACTTATTTTTTTGAAAGGGTTGCTTTTATACTTTTTGATACTGACATGCATATACATAATATACAAATTTATACATTTTCTCACTCAGTGCTCTATTTTAATCTCAAAATACTTAAAATTCCCTTGAAAAGAAAAAAGAGCAAAAAGAAAAGAAATGCTAAAAATTTTTGAAAATTTTTTTCTGAGAGAAAGGTTTGGATTAATTGTTCTTTTTCTCAAAATTTTAGATTTTTTTTGTTTATCTTTACAAGGGTATTTTAGACTTTTTATGGTCAAAATTGAATGTTGACTAGAAAAAAGATGTGATTTGTGAAATTATATGAAGTCTGATATATGAAGGCTGTGACGACCCTACCTACGTGGCCGTCACTTGAACTTTAAACGTGATCGTAAACTTAAACATACTTAATAATAAAGTACAAAATTTTGGAATAAATTTTTTTTTTAAATGGATTCTTGTTGTGGAATCCTTGACATGAAATCTTAGAGGGGATAATAATTATTTCCCAAACTTAGTAACAATGATTTCTTACAGAGAATGAATTCTCAACATACAGCTTTAAAAGATGTAATAATCATTTCTTAAAACTTAATTTCGTAACTTAACAAAATATATAAATTTCTTAAACATGATAATAACGTAATAATAATTATTACGTTTAAACTCAATTATAAATT
>CAMOHE010054386.1:29042-41267 GCA_946598075.1 Artocarpus hirsutus | reverse complement strand
TATATATATATATATATATATATATATATATATATATATATTAGATTTCTGTGACATAGATGGGACCAAAGATGACTTTCATGGCATAGAAATATTGTTATTCCAAGTATAGTAGCATATATAAGAGGCCTAATTCTAGAAGATTAACTTTTGTCTAGATATTTTCTTAGAGTTGAAAAATTCACCAAATGTTCCCACAATAACAAATGTTAAATTTTACTAAAACATTTAAAGGAGAAGTAGGAAATTAGACCATCATTTATTAAGATTAGAATTAAATAGATCAAAATATAACAATGTTAAATAAATAGTCTATTTAAATTAAAACAGAATTTGTTTTTGTATAAAATAACAAAAAAAAACACGAAATAATATTGAGATAACAAAAAACTAAAACAAAAAGATAGAGAAGAAGGAAAAAAAAGATAAGGTAAAAATTAAAAATTTAAGTATTTAAAAAGATTACGTGATTATCAAAATGTTATATTTTTAAATATTTTAAAAGTATATTAGTTTTTTACATTAAAAATTAAAACGGTGTTATTTAATATAATTGTTAGCTTCTCTTTGTCCTTTTCACAATGCATACATGGTGCCTGGCATAATCCAAAAGGGATAGTTAAGAAATTGAAGGAAATATCTTAAAGAAAAAAAGAAGTATTTTGCGGTAAAGAAGAAATTAGAAAAGAAATTGGTTATGACTTTATTGGATCTATTATTTTTTAATCCTCCCAACTTAGAAAAAATAAGAGAATTATTAGTTTTTTAAAACTTTAAAAGTAAATACGAGGTGTTAAGAATATTTGTAATTAATAATAATGAAAAAAAAATTAATGGTAAATTTTTTTACTTGAAGTTAATAGATAAGTAAAAATATTTATTTTTATTTATTATAAATATTTTTAAAAGCTGTTATATGCTCTGACAAGTTTTGAAAAAATAACTTGCACTGCAATTTCTGAAAAAAAAAAAAAGAACGGACCTTCTTTGAAAATTTTTACTCTAATTTCACATAACCTTCTTATTTGTATAGTTTTGTCTTTGAACTGTAACAAAATATGGTAGTTTTTAAACTGTGTTGCCTTGGCAAGGACCGATTTTCGACAGGTTATTTTTAAGAAGTTTTGAGAACATTTAACCATCGTTTTGCGAATACCTTCGTTATAAGGGAGCTTCGGAGGTGAGTGGGCGTTTGACACGGTTATTGTCTGATATAAGGGAGCTTCTTCATAGAGACTGGATTGTTACAGTGAAACATATTTAGGGAATAGAGGAGCGGACTGGTTGGTAAATCTCGCTGTATCCAGTAGCCAGGCTTCGACCTTTGCAGAAGATCAACCCACCGGGCCTCTCTTTGATTCTTCAGGAGGATAAACTGGGGCCATCTTACCCCAGTAGCTGTGTTGTTGATTCCTGAGTTTCTTCTTTTTTGTGCTGTTTTCTTTAGTTGCTTGGGGTCGTGCTGACCCCGTTCTTTCACCCAAAAAAAAAAAAAGATTTAACAACAGTTTTGGTAAATTTTGTCATTAATTATCGTCTCAGTGATCATGTGATGTTACATGTTACGTTGAATGGTGTTTAAAAATTATCACTTAATTTTAAAAGATACAAAAAAATTTTGAATGCATCGTCAAATTTTTTTACGATAATTTTTAACTGTTATAAATTTACCGGATGTTTGGTAAAGTTGTGAGAACTGCGGTTTTCACCACAAACCTAGTTATAAACAGTATAAAGCTCTCACATGTTACAGTAACAATAAAAAAATTGCTACAATATAAAACTCTCATATGCTACAGTAAAAATTATTCTTATTATTGATTCTCATCATCTTCCAAACACCCCCTTACCTTATGAACTAATGAATTGGGGAACAAGGAAAGAGGATGCATTCCGGGATATTTCTAATGGAAAAAGAAATGGAGATAGAGAAAGAGGGACCGTTGTGGACATGAAAAGGTAATTCACAAACTTAAAAAAAAAAAAAAAAGATTTTAATTTGTCTATTTTAGAAGTATATCTCTCTGTTGCGCAGCAGATCGTAAATAGAGGGGCTGCGACCAATGAGAGAGAGATAGAGAGCCAGCAAAAACTCAACTGAGAATCCCATTAATCAAAGAAAGAGCGACAAGCAAAAAATTAACAAAAATAATGAATCATGACCTTTCACCTACAGTGATCAAAACTTCTGGAGTTCCCAAATTGCCATCACTGATCACTTTGTCGTGCCGCTTGTCTTTTTTTCTGACTCACTCCTTCTCTCCAAACGGGCAGACAAAAGTCTGCCGGCGCCAAATCCATGCAATTAATAATGGCCAATTCTATACGCTGTAAAAATTGGTAATCATTATCACCGTCCCTCGCACCACAAGTAAAGTTTTTATTAAAACAAAAAAAATAAAGGAACGATCATGATATGCATCTTATTAGATCACTGGTTCCCGTACTCCTTCTCTAAGGGACTTTTTTTTTTTTTTTTGCTTCTCACTATCCAGTTTCTCACTAATTTCTATCGCTCTCTCTCTCTGTTTTAATTCTATATTAACATAATAGAGGCTACCATCTAGTAACGTTAATGAATTTTTAACTATGAGCAATGTAAATTTTCATAAATTATATAGTATAAAAGAAAACATATGTTACAAAATAAAATTTTTATATTTATAATTAGTCATAGCTGTAACTATGTTTCAAAATGAAAAACCTTTTTATCCTAACCCTATTACTTACAAATTGTTGGTTCTAATATCCCATTTTTTTGTAAGTAGTGTAAGGTTTTATTTTATGGATTTTACTTATAATATGTTAGCCCTATTTTGGAATCCAATTAAAATTAATTGGTTAGACAAAAAAATAAGTTGTAACCACAAGTTAAGGTTAGATCTTGTGTTTGATAAGTTTCTCAAAATATTGGTTTTAGTTGGTTTGAATGAAAAAATAAGCTCAAAAATAGGTCGGAATTGAAAAAATGGTTAGAACAAACAATAGGACAAACAATAGTTTTTAGTTGGGATTGAAAAAAAAAGTTAGAACAGTGATTGCCATCAAGCGTGTACGAATGTAAGACTATCTCTAATACAAATGACAATGCTATTACTATAATTACCATTAAAAACTAAGAAAATAACACGTTTTATGTTCTATTATATTTTGTACTCTAAAGCATAATGTTATTTTTAAATCTTATATTTGTGTTTTTTTCATAATTTTTAAGCTTGAAATTTATAAAAGTAAACTTTTAGTATAAAATAATTAAAAATCAAGAATATTGTAATCATTAAAGTAAAAAAATTAATCAATCAACTAATAAGAATTAAGTACCAAATTTACTATATATTATACTGGACGGTAAATTTGTCATCAAATTTTGTATGTAGCAAATTTAACAACAAAAATAACATTATATTAAAGAGTGTTTTTTGCTTTTGAATGTTAAAATCTAACATTGGCATGTCAATAGAACATTGTATTTCAGATGCTTTGAGCTTCCCTGTAAAAGGCTAAACTGCTCGTTAATTCTTTCTTTTTTACTTTATTTAAGAAATCGCTTGCCTTCTTTAACTACTGACATAAATATATAAGATTTTTAATAATATTATAAAGTTCTATTGAAGGAGACAGAAAAAAAAAAAAAAAACCGCAAAGCTAATGAAGTAACTACGGTAATTGGAAGAAAAGTTAAAATATTATAGTTGAAATTGTATAGTGTAAGATATGAGAGTTTTACATTGTAGTAAATATTTATTTTATATTATAAGATTTTTACATTGTGCAATTGAAACCACAATCTCCAACACCCTAAATCAACATGGGTGAAAAAAATTCTAAAATCCAATGACTTTAGTTTAACCTATCAAATGAAATCTGAGATAATCCAAATCCAATGGTCCAAATGAGAATTTGTACATATTAATTGATTTTTTGTTAGATGGGTTTGGATTAAGTTTTTTTATAATCTAAGATAATCTGAACCCACTAATGTAATATATATATATATATATATATATGAGATATTATTTGTATAACGTAATTTTAATATAATTTTACATTTTTTTAAAATCCTTTATACTTTATATAGACTTCTTTAGTTTTAGATCTCTTTCTAGTTTCTAGTACACACTATACAATCCTTTAAAAAAAGAGATTTGTTTTCTTAGTTTTTATATATTTTATTGCTTAATTTATAGCTTACGTATTTGAGCTTGTTTTGCAAAATTTTATTTTTATCTTGGTTTATGTTGAAATAATATTGGAACTTGGAATTTTTTTAGACAACCAATATATAATAAATTTTAGTTTTTTTTTTCTTTATATATTTCTTATTTTGGTAAACTTCTAGTTTAAATTTCTTTTTATAATGTTCAATCTAATCAATCTACAAAATTTTTATTGTATAGGCTTCTTTTGTAGTTTGGATTTGATAGGTTGATTAGATTTAAAATCAACCTTCGGAACTCTAACTAGTGGTTAAAAAATCTCTAAAATCCTTCTAACCCATCTTGATATTTGCCCTTATTTTAAATAACCATGGGGTATTTATTGACACATTTTGTTTTACTTTTCGCACATCCTTTTATAAACCACCTATTATTTTATTTGTTACACTCTATTAAATACCAAAATAATCGTTACACCCAAACATTTTTTTTTCATTTTTTTTTTCACCACCAACTCAATCGACCGACATAATCCTTTTCGAAGAAAACTTTCAGCATTTTTTTTGCGGTTATGGATGTCATGAATTATATAACAAGAATAAATCATTAGTGTACATTTTTAAAATCTCAGGGGAAACAAAAGGGGGGAATTGCTTTATCATTATGAAACTTGAACAGATAGAAAGGCCATTGTGATGCTAACCCAACGGTCTTCGTAAACCATCGTTTCCACAATGGCTTTTTCACATTCGAATACTTTGGACAATTGAATATGTCGTTTCATGAAATTATGTTTGGACTCTAATATAATTATGGCAACATCACATCAGCAAACAAATACTTTATTACGAATACTTTATTAAGTCGTGATTGGTTTCACATTTCTGCAACTGTTTTCAATTTCTTTTTGTTCATCAGAAGAAGAAATGAGAATTTTTGTCGTGAAAAATATGTAAAAATATTTTAAAGAATTTTACAAACAAAAACAAACAAAGCTTTATTTCATTGGAGTTTAACGATTAATAAATAAAAAAAATAAAAATTTTGAAAAAGAAAAATAAACCACTTATTTTTCGTGAGAAGGCTCTTGAATGTGAAAATCAATCTCCATTTTTAAAAAAAAATAAAAGTAGGGCAAAAAAAATCATTTTTTAGGTGGGCTATGTGATGAGTAGTTATTTAAAATGCTTTTGTCTTTAAAGATAATTTTATCAATGAGCTATAATAATAAGATATTTTATTAAAAAAATATGTGTGAAAGGTAAAACAAAATATGTCAATTAACGCCTCCAATAATCATTTACTGTTCAAGTGCCATTCAAAAGTTAATGTTGATTAGAGGAATCTATAGCTGGCTAATTCTTTAAAAGGTGGAGCATCTAAAATGCAATGTCAAATTAATTTCTTTGCAAATACCAAACATGAGTATTTGATTAAAAAAATCTCCCAAAAAGTATTTGATAAAACAAATCACCCTCCAATAATACTACTTTTTGGGCTAAATTTGGCATCTATAATTGGTAGTAAATTTGACACAAAATATAATAAGTGTCAAAGTTTGACATTAACTTGTACCGTTGGATTTTTTTTATTTCATTTAAAGGGTGTTTAGTAGTGGTTTTCACCACTCAGTTCCCACCACAAACTCAGTTATGAACAGTAAAAAGCGCTTACATGTTACAGTGACAATAAAAAAAAATTGTTACAGTGTAAAACTCTCACATGTTACAATAAAAGTGGTTCCTACCACTGATTTTTACCACCCTTTCAAACACCCACTCAATCATTATGATGTTCATATTTTTTAATTATTTTAGATTTGAAGAGTTGACTTCTAGAATTTCATTATCATCACCATACATTGGAGCTAGGAAAATCATAAGGACATGCCATTATACCAAATGATATATTATTTTACTATTTTTTTTGTGCAAAACAAATATAATAATAACATTTATGCGTTAAGGATGGTTTTATATTTGTTCGCATTCATTTCTTTTATATATATATATATATATATATTAATTGTAAAAAACTGTGAAAATGATATATTTAATATTTGATTTTATCTTTTTGTTCTAATATATGATGTTAGGGAGCGGTTATAGTACTTATTTTTAAACTGTCTAAACAACGTAATATTTTTTGATAGGATAATAATAATGTCTTAAATTAAACATAACATTAATCTTTGATTGTTCAATGTTGTCGTATATTATAGAGACACCAAATTAAAAAAATGTAGAAGATTTGAAATAGTCATGTTTGTAATCCCTAAGGACAACAACCTTTCTCACCACTTTAATATTAACCGGGTGTTTGGCAAAGTGGTGGGAACTGCGGTTCCCACCACAAACTCAGTTATGAACAGTATAAAGCTCTCACATGCTACAGTAACAATAAAAAAAAATTACTACAGTGTAAAGCTCTCACATGCTACAGTAAAAGTGGTTCTCACCACTGATTCTCACCACCTTCCAAACACCCCCTAAAACTCTGATACTGTACACTTGCAGTTTGGTCACAAACACTCACCCTCACTGCACATAGACTGAAACCCTTGAACCAACCATTGTGACCCAAGCTCTCAAAGATCTTGAATGGCGTCATGCTACCTTGGGTTTGATGCATTAATCTATAATGAAACTTGGGATCTCATTCTATCTAAACCATAGTAAAATTTTGTGAGTTGTAAGTGGGTTTTTTTTTTTGTATCAAACATCACTTTTATGGTTCTATTGATAAGGCTTGTTTGGTTGTAAAAGGCTTCAATTAGTGCCCTGGGATATCCTATCATGATATTTTCAGTACAATTGCCAAACCACTTATTCACCTTGTCCTGAGCATTGTTGTGAGTTGAGATTGGTCTCTTCGTTAGTAGGACGTTAATAATGCCTTCTCACAAGCTCATTTGTCAGAAGATGTTTCATTGGTCTAACCCTCTGGTATTGATGCAAACTTTCCATCTCATGTGTGCAAGTTTCAAAAGGCAACTTATAGACTTAAGCAAGCTCCCCAAGCATGTTTTCATGAGATCAAAACCTTTTGTTGACTTGGGCTTTATCAACTATCATGCGAACATGTCACTGTTTACTTTCAAGCAACCTCCTTGATTATGTTGATGACTTGATTATTACAGGTAATGATGATAGAGTTGTTTGTTAGTTTGTAACTCTCTTTACATGCCAATTTTCCCTTAAAGATCTCGAGCCACTCTCATTCTTCCTTGGCTTGGAAGTTGTGCCTCACAAGCTTGCATTTTTCTGCCTCAATAGCCCGTATAAAAATGAATAACACCAAACTAGTGGTGACCACCACTCAACACTTCTCCAGTCCTTAGTCTCATATCTAACACCTCAGCGTCCAATCCTACTACGTATTTTGCTATAGTTGAGTCTCCAATATCTGTCATTTACTTGTCCGGACCCATGTTGTCAATAAACTTTCTCAATACATGCATCGACTAATGATAGATCGTTCGGCAACTATCATGCGCTTACCTTGGTATTTATAAGGGTTTACCACAGCCTAATTATTCATTGGGATTCTCCCCATGACTCCATGCTTTTTTTTATGCCAATTAGGTAGGTAACAAGGATGACTATACTTCTACGAGTGCCTACTGTCACGAGCTTACTTTCTCCGAATGTATTTGTGCGGCCTTAGCACAATTCCGATGCTAAGTCAGCCTAACTTATCATGCTCTTGCCTAGAATAAAAGGGTACTCAAGAGAAGATGGAGAACTTTGAAAGGAAATTTGTATTAAGATAAGAGATCTTTACAAGGCTTTGATTCTTGGATTTCCTTGGATGGATTTACAAATGAGGGGTTGGTCCAATTTATAGGCACCCTCCTAATGAATGGACGGTCATGATTGCTTTGATCCTACGGTTGCTATTTACTCTCTAGAATGTTCTAGCAAAGTGTGGGTGGTATTTACAAGTATGGAGTATTCTAGAGGATTCTACACTACTCTACAAAGTACTCCAATGTTCTAGAGTGTTTCAGAGAAGTCTTGAATCTTCCAGGCTATTCTGGGTTCTTTGGGATGCTTCTAGATTATGGTGGAACCTCCCGAAATGGTGTGGGATGTTGTAGAACACTCCAGACCCTTCTAGAATCTTCCTTGGGCCAATTCTACTCTCAAAAACACCCAAGACAAGTGTGTGGCCTCTTCGTGGCTTAGTGGGGCGTGACATTCTCCCCCACCTATGCTCGCGACGCCCTCGTCGCGTCCCCACGGTAGTGTTGGATCTTGTCTTTGAACTGCCAAAGTGCCTCCTCAATTTTTCAACTGGCCTCGGTGTCGGGCAGTCCCTTCCACTTGATAAAGTACTCCCGATAACTTGGCACACCCCGTCTTTGGACGACTCGATCCGCTAGTATTTCGTCGACTTCCTTGTCAAAGGAGGTGACCACGGTTGTGGGTGCTCGATGGGAGACTCCTCTTGATGGATCTTCTAAGTCTTCATAGTATGGTTTAAGCATGCTTACATGGAAGACTGGATGAATCTTGAGCTTGGGTGGAAGGTGTAGTTTATATGAGACCTTACCTACACGTTTGATTACTTCAAAAGGTCCTTCATACTTGCGTATTAGTCCCTTATGGACCTTCCTGAAAGTCTTGAATTGCTGTGGCAAAAGTTTTACCATGACAAGGTCTCCCTCCTTAAACTCCACATGCCTCCTTTTCTTGTCTGCCTACTTCTTCATGTGCTTTGTCGCCTTGTGCAATGCTGCCCGGGCCAATTCTGCTTGCTCATGTCATGATTTGGCAAACTTGAATGCAGCAGGGCTCTTCCCTTCATAGCGAGTGGCAAGGGAAAGAGGAGTGGTTGGCTGTTGTCCTATGATAATTTGGAAAGGACTCTTGTTGGTGGCCTCACTTTGTTGCAAGTTGTAGGAGAATTGTGCAACATCTAGAAGTTTGGCCCAGTCCCGTTGGTTGGCACTCACATAGTGCCGCAAGTAGAGCTTTACTAAAGCGTTGATGCGTTCTGTCTGACCGTTGCTTTGCGGATGGAAACTTGTTGAAAAGTTCAAGTCGGACCCTAGCATTTTGAACAGCTCCGTCCAAAACCTCCCAATAAAGCGAGGGTCTCGGTCACTCTTTTGGGACGTGACAAGTGGTATCAGAGCGGGGTACTACCTGCCTAGCGTGTGGACTCTCCACGGTCCAGTTGAGTGGAGGAGAGTGTAACGTACAAAAAGTCTCACATCGGCTAGGTAGAGAACCGAAGAGCAGTACTTAAGTCCTGGGCTACCCACCTCTCAACAAGAGCTCTTTTGGGACGTGACACTATGCTATCTATCTTAGTCGGAAACATTTCTTCGAGTTCGAAAAATAAAAGAACATTTGCACGCTCCTATACAGAAGCTTAATATCGTTTAATGCTACCATCTCTGCTGAAGTTAGTTGGGTTGCTCGTTGCTTACTGGACTTGGAATCACCTTTACGAGTCAACCAGTTATCTACTGTCACATTATTGGTGCACTTATTTATGTTCTAACCTAGTTTTCCATTCTCGTATGAAGCATGTAGCAATTGATTCTCACTTTGTCCGGGACAATGTCAAAAGTGATGCTCTGCGTGTATCTCATGTCTCTTCCTCATATCAACTTATCAACGCCTTGACCAAACTACTACCTTGAACTCGATTTCTTCTTCTTCTTCCGTCTAAACTTGGTGTCCCCAATCGAATCACCGTCTTACGGGGGAGTATGAGGGAAAGTTGACATTTGTAACTTATTTGTATTATAAAATTTACCCAATCTCAAGAAATTAGCAGGGGAAGGATAATACCATAGTTGTATTTTATATGCATATATTACACAATAGCAATAGAAAAAGTAAGGCCAATTATTCACATGTTTTTGCCAATTTCTCCTCTTATAAGCTTAAAACTTGTATGAGAAATAAAATGAGACAATCTTATGATTTTGGCTTTAATTGCTTAAATTTTGTCTTGTTTGATTTTATTCGAGTATTCTTTAACGTTTATGCTTTTTTTTTTTAAAAAAAAAAGTTGCTAAAATATTTGATAAAATGAAGAAGATTGAGGAATGTTCAATTGCTCTATACAGAACAAAAGCATCCAAGAGATACCTAGAAGGACGAAAGAGGGGGAAAAAGAAAAGGAACAATAATAAAACACAGACCAGATCCAACAAATCATATATATATATATATATATATATATATAAAATCACCCTTCTAATTGTTTCCAGGTGTCATTTGGTCTCTTTTTTTTTTCCGCCCCTTTTTTTTTTTTAATTTCTTGTTGCGTTACGCTCTTTTAGATCACCCCGTTCAAAAAAACAAAAAAGAAAAAAAATTCAAGTATTAAAGAAGGAATGTCTTATTATTATTTTTTGTACTTCAGACTTGGGTGTATCTGACCTTTTAGAGTTAACAAAAGGTTCGTTTTGTCACTTTAATCTTTGTTTTTCCTAATAAATTTCCTACTTCATCCTATTTTTTTTTCTCAAGTATCATCGCGCACATATTTATATACATCATATATGTTCATCACCCCCTATATAAAAGTGACAAGCGTTTTATTAACTAAAAATTACTATAATGATATTATTTTTTAAATAAAAAATTAAAAATTAATTAGCTATATAGATATTCTAAGAATCTCAGCAGAAAAAGTAATCTTATAGATTTAAAATTAATCAAGTAATTGCTTAATTATCAATTTTTAACAAAAAAAAGTTATCACTTTATAATATGAATTCATTTTGTTACTTTAATTTTTTTTTTTTCCTAATGCATCGTCCCACATAAATTTACATGAAAAAATTTGCATTACTACCTTCAAAATTTGTAACGATATCTCTTTTTTAAAATAATTAAATATGTATAAACGATCTCCCTTTTTTTAATCAAATTATATATATACACTTGTATAGATGATATATAGATGTAGATGTTAGACGTAATTACCTTGATTTGCATTCAAAATTGTACGTACTAAAAGACATTTCGTCCCGTTGCTTCAATATATAAACCATTAAGATTGTCCTAGGTCTAGTAATATCAACTTACTAGTAGTTGATCACTTCTATTATTTTGCCTATTTTTCTAATAGAAAATTAGAAGAGACTCGTAAAAACTACCGAAAGCATTCCCCCCTCAATTAAAAAAAAACCCATACAAAAAGCATGCATTAAAGTATTTCTAATATAATTAAGATGCTTGGAAGCATTAGCACAAAAGCTTTAAATTGTAGCACAAATATAATTTTTATTTGATATTACAGCATGTAAAAATTTTATACTGTAATAACTAAACGTTTTTGTTAAAATTGATTTTGCAAAACGAGAGGTTTTGTGGAAAGTTTCATAATCACTTAATTAAAGTGATTGGAGTAGCAAATTCTTTAACTTATAATTAATTTAACCAAGCCACGTGTGGAGTTTAAGCATATAAAGCCCTATGGCTATTACTGGACATACCCTAAGTATAGTTGTGATAATTTTATATTTGACTTCACTATTAAATAGGATGTTGGAATTTTTCACACCGTAAGTTAAAAAAAAAAAAAAAAAGCATGTAGACAAATTTATCATACATATATAAGTAATTTCCTTTAATGACAATGGGCACCTAAGTTTAAGTGGAAAAGTCAAAGTGTAAAAAACGTACATGCGTTTTTTTTTCCCTAATTAAGTTTGACAAACACAGATACATACTTTTTGAGAGACGTAGATCAATTTTACAAAAGCCTTAATTATACTTAATTTGGCAAATTAGGAATAATATCAAAAAGGCATGTTCCAGGAAGGAATAAAGAGATACAGGGAAGGCAAATGACGGCGTAAAATACTAGAGGTTATAATGGCGATTTCAAATCAAAAAAAGCTAAGACAGGACTTGAGATGATAGATGAAAGATTTTCTTTTTCTGGTTGAAATGATAGGGAAGATTGCAAAAGCTAAAAAAAGGGAAAGAAAATTAGGAAAGAGAAAAAAGCTGCAAGTCGAAATAGAACAAAAAAATGAAAACAAAAATAAAGGATAGATTATGCGTGTAAGTTCTCCAGTTCTGCAAGGACATCTACA
>CAMOHE010054386.1:15969-28383 GCA_946598075.1 Artocarpus hirsutus | reverse complement strand
ATACATATATAAGTAATTTCCTTTAATGACAATGGGCACCTAAGTTTAAGTGGAAAAGTCAAAGTGTAAAAAACGTACATGCGTTTTTTTTTCCCTAATTAAGTTTGACAAACACAGATACATACTTTTTGAGAGACGTAGATCAATTTTACAAAAGCCTTAATTATACTTAATTTGGCAAATTAGGAATAATATCAAAAAGGCATGTTCCAGGAAGGAATAAAGAGATACAGGGAAGGCAAATGACGGCGTAAAATACTAGAGGTTATAATGGCGATTTCAAATAAAAAAAAGCTAAGACAGGACTTGACATGATAGATGAAAGATTTTCTTTTTCTGGTTGAAATGATAGGGAAGATTGCAAAAGCTAAAAAAAGGGAAAGAAAATTAGGAAAGAGAAAAAAGCTGCAAGTCGAAATAGAACAAAAAAATGAAAACAAAAATAAAGGATAGATTATGCGTGTAAGTTCTCCAGTTCTGCAAGGACATCTACAAAAATACTTCAGTTCAATATCCCTTCATATCTCTCTCTCTCTCTCTATATATATATATATATATATATGTGCATATTTTCCTTTTCTCTTCCGAACCCTTTCTCTTTCTTCTCTCTCTTTCAAAATCTGATAATCTTCATATTCACCGAACATGGAAATTTCAGCTGAACGAAGGAGCCCACTAAACCCAGAATCTCCCGAGTTCTTTCCCCAAAATCTGCCCTTTTTTCCCATCAATATCGATTCGGCCGATTATTTCTATTTTCAGTTCTCCTTTTATATCATCAATTCCCCTTCACAAATACCACCCTTGTTTCTTCCTCCTCCGCCTCAACCCCTTCCAAGGTTGGTGCCTGCCCATGAAGCCGAAGAGCATCATCAACTTGGTCATGATCAGACGGCTGTGGTGGTCCCTCATCATGATCTTCAAGAAGAGCACTCTAGGCCCAGAAATAATTACCGGCCGCTGAGATCATTTTATAGTAGGAGGAGAGTTGGATTTGGGAGTAATATCAAAAACAACAACAACAATAATGTTTCAAGGCAGCGGCAAACAGTAGAAGATCATGTTGAAGACCAGTCTCCGGTCTTACCGTTCATGCATGGTAGTCGCAATGACACGGCCACTACTGTTATGATACGGAATATACCTAGCAAGTACACGTATGTGTGTATATATATGTATATATTTCTCTTCATCCTCGTGCCTCTTAATTAATTTTTCTTCATCATCTCTAAACTACTAGTACCGTTTTTGTTTCAATGGGATCATGTGGCTTTAATCATTTGTACACTTTTTTTTAGATGGTGGCCTATGTTCATTTATAGCTTACATACTACTATTTAAATGACTCTATAAGGTGGCTTTGCTATCAGCTGGTCATGAACTACTGATTTTGCCTATCTATATATATGTGTGTGAACATAGGTAGCTTAGCATTTATAAATTTATAACATGCATCATTATATACGGGGCTAATTTGGTGATGGTCTTTGCACATGTTTTATTTAATGTTTCATGGTCGTTTGTTTAATTTTAAGCTGATCACGAGACCAATAATTTGCACCGTCCAATTTATTACAATATGCTTCATAGGGGGCTTTTGATCTCTGATCAAATTTGTTAGAATATAAGCCTAGTACTCTTAATTTTCACTGGTTTATGATGCTAATTTGAGCACTGTTAAGGTTTTTTTTTAAAAAAAAATTTCCTTGTCTAATTCAAATTGTGTATTAATCTCTGCAGGCGTCGAATGTTATTGGATTTTCTCGACAACCATTGCATGCTTAAAAATCAAAGGGTTGTTAACAACAATGCAGCTGGAGAAGATAATCAGCAGCAATATCCGATAATATTGGCATTTGATTTCTTGTATTTGCCTATGGATTTCAGGTATACATATATGTAACATCGCATGCTATGCTTCTTATTTTATATTTCAATACAACTTTGGTTTCATTCCAAATTTGTGTTATTGATTCTGTTTTTTTGTGTTTCAAGAGTTTGTATAGGTATATAAAAGTATTTGGCTTATTATTGCTGTTTCGGTTTTAAATGTTTATTTATACATTATTTATTATAAGGCATGCGTTTCTGGTGGTTACATTTTTTGAGAAAAAAATGTATGCACAAAAGTGTAAATATTGTAACCAATTTTTAATCAATAATATTTCTACTAAAAACAACACAAAATATAAGTTTCAGTCTTAAGCATGTACACTTCGTAATGAGAATATAGATGAAACTAAAGACCTACAATTAGAAGACTAATTGTACGTAATCAGGTATGTAAAACTTCTTTAATTTTGGTTAGTACTAGTTTTTTTGTTTATCTTGAATGAAGATAAAAACTTTCGTGAACTTTTAGGCTGGTATATTTTTCAAAAATTAATTTATGCTTAGCAGTACTCTAAAGCTTTTATGTGAGAGATGAATGAAATTCAAAAATTTTAGAGAAGAGACAAAAAAAAAAAAAAAAAGGATTTGGAAAATATCAACAATATATAACTCCGCTGTATTTGTTTCTTTTAGATGAAAACTGGACTTGTGATTAACTTTCTTGATTCAAGGGAAGGTGAAAGAAACAAATTGATTGCAATTTCTTACCTACTAATGATGTTTGAAGGTTTAAGAATAAAAAAGTCAAATAATATGCGATTTCATTTAAGCAAAAAAAGTCAAATAATGAGCGTAATGTTTATTCTTAATTTGCCAAAGTGCGTCCTATTTTTTGGGCCTTTGGCTTTAACGTTGTTTGTTTGTACTATTGAAATTAGTTTGTATTGAGTTTCAAGCCTTGTATAGCAGGACAAATAACATTTACAGTTCACTTCTGTTTGAATAAAATCTTCTTTTCGAAAACAGTTAGAAGAGGAGGTATTCCCTCTTCTATATATAATTTATTGATTCATCGATATTGATATATGTACGTGTGTGCATTTATGTATGCTCCTGCATATTTATAGTATTTTGTTTTTGATTGATATATTATGTGCTTGTCTTAGAACTGAGTTGAACAAAGGTTATGCCTTTGTGAACTTCACAAGCCCACAGGCTGCTTCCAAGTTTTCTGAGGCCACTAACGGTCAGACGTGGGACCATTTCCACTCCTCTAAGATAACAAAAATAGCTAGAGCCAGACTGCAGGTAATTTTGTGGATCATACTTCTGCAAACCTAGCTAATTATTCTAATGTACTAGACTATTGTGTATGAGGAGCCTTATATATCCTGATGGGGTTTTGATCCCGCCAGAAACAAAAATGTGGGCATGGGTCTTATCGGGTGAGGGTCAGTGTTTCTAATGGGGTTTTAACCCTGTTGGGTGAAATAAAATTTTTCATTTTGTATATATATATATATAGGCAATAACTTTAGTAGGCACCGAAAAATAACCTATTAATATATATATTTATTTTTCAATTGTCAAATCTATCGTCAAATCTATAAAAGAATGATTTTGAACAAATTCAACTGTTTGAAAATGTGCATAACCCATACCTCCTACGGTAGAAAGACCCATATATATACACACACACACATCAGACTCAACTTCATTGTTTAATTATATTATAAAGTACTGAAGTTGTTGGGCTTTGTTTGAATCATGCATAAACAATCATGCATAGCGTTTTAGTAACTGGGGGTTATGATTTGCTCGAAAAATCTTGTCAGGGAAAAGATGAACTAGTGAGACATTTCGAGAGCATAGCGTTTCCTTGTGGAAAGGAAGAGTTTTTACCAGTTCTGTTTATCCCACCGCGTGATGGGACCAATAAGGACTCGGTGACACAAACGACTGTTGGAAAACTCCTTGGATACAGAAGGGATATCAATTGAAGACTTGTGATAATCAAGCATTGCCCAGGTGAAATCAAATGGCTCGAAATTAATCTATGATTAATTCATACAATGGTTTATTATTTCTTGGGGTGATCGTTTTGGAGTGGATTTATATTGTTGTAGGTGATCATCACGACGATTGAGCTGAGGTGTGACAAAATATTTATCAAAAATTTGCCTTCTTTAGTCCTTGTGGGTACGTCAGTCACCGTCCTCTAATTAAATTAATATAACTACTAGTAGTAATTTCTAATTAGGATTATATCTATTGTTTTATTTGACTTTGAATTTGATCTCTCAAGGATCACTTTAGTTAAAAAAACCCCTATCCCAATTGTTGGGTGGAGCTTGGCACCAGAACTAGTAGATTAGTGTAGGTGATGGGGTCCACCCTCCAGATAATATGTGATATAAGGTTGTCGGTGATTTCTCTTCTTGTACTTGTACTCTTTTCCTACAGGTAATGGGATAAAAAAGTGGGCAGTTTTTACGACGTCCGTTTATATCGTTGTGTTTTCTTTTAGTTCTCTTTGCTTCTGTGGCACGAACCTTTTCGTTAGTTCATTTCTTCGATACTTCGAGTGAAGCGGCGAGATGATACTATGATGCAAAATTTCGTCCAAAACACTAATTGTGCCAAGTCGTCATGCTCACCTTCGGATTAAATGAGTTTATGATCGGTAGTAAAAATGACGTTGCTAACCTTCAACGAGGTTTACTGTACTTTCGTTATTTTTCAAAAGATTAATTTACTATATTTATTATTATTTGAATCTCCACATTCATATTCGATCAATTGTTACATAACTATTAGAGAGAAAATTCTATTTGTGGGTAGAATATAATAAAGCAAAAAAAATAGATTGATAAATGAAAACAAATAGGGTACTACAAACAGGAGATTAGATGGCGTTTATTTTACGACATTTTTTAAAATACTATTGTCTTTTGTATTAAAAAAAATTACGACACGAAAATTTTTGTGTTTCAAAGATTTTGTATGCGCATATTAGACAATTTTTAAAAAATAATCATCTAATGCGTAGATGATGATTTCCACAAAACCAACGTTTAATAACAACTTAAAAAAAGATGGATTTTTCCCTGTTTATTCTTTTACTGAAAAATTTTAGAGTTTTTCATCTCTTTAAATTTTAAACGTGCTTCCATCTATTCTATCAAATTTACAAAGTCTAAAGTTTTTCTTGTTACAAATTAGACACTTTAATTTTATCAAGAGCAAAAATATGCAAAGGAAAAATAAATAAGAACACAAACATTTCACCCTCAACTTGCATAGAACCTCTACTTTCAACCGTTGTAGAATAATTTACTATAATGATAAAAATGTTTATAAAAGAAAAATTGCACACTCTCTTCTAGAATTTTTCTCTAGCTTATCTTCGATTATATATTTTTTGAGTTACAAAAATAAGCCCTAACATCTCATATTTATAAGAGTACACAAAAGTATGGGTTAGTGTCCCAAAAATAAGGTTGATCCGTGACAAAGTGGCACGGCCTTTACTTTCTAGTGTTGTAGTGTTGAAGACGTACTCTTCGAAAATTCCCCGACCTAGCACTATGATGTCAAAGTTCCAACATTGTGGCACTGAGCTCTTTGCCACAAGTACTGGAAACCTCTTGTTGCGATCCCTGTAATTCTTTGCTAGGGTGATAAATTGAAAGAGCATTGAATTAGGCTTTACACTTTCTCTTAAATTTCCTAGACCCCTCTTGTAGTTCTCTCTATCTCCTTCTTCCTCTCCTTCTAATACTCTTTCTCCCACTCCTTAAACCCTTCCGATACCATGACTCACTATCAAACTATTGTTGTCCCCTCCGTCTTGAGCACTAAAATTTGAGTACAGTTAGAATCTTTTGAAATTTCTTTCGTTTAATTTTTTTTTCAAATTTTGAGTTTTCCTTGTTTGGTTAAATTTGTTGTTGTTGTATTTATGGATAAGCTTTGGCTATGTTTTTTTAAAATATTTGTGTTATATGCATATTTATTAAATATGTCTTTAAAAATTATGTATTTTTTCTATGTTGGATACAAATTAAGTTTATAAAAAAAAAAGACATAAATTTGTGAATAGTATTTAAAATTATTCTTTAAGAAGAAATTGTTGTAGCGAAAATATTTTTTTAATTTTCAAAGCTTTTAATGACAGATTCTGCAAAAACTATTATTAAAAGTAGCGCATTAGACGATGGTATTTCACCGTCATATTAGATGGTGAAATATACCCTTAATACATGCTTGTGGTATTTCACTTGTGTATTAAATGACGGTTTTGTACTATATATTTTGATTGTGAATTAGATGATGGTTTGATTAAACGTTGTCTTATTTTTAGAATACGTTTCTAACCTTCCGGCTATGTCAGCAAGTATTAGTATCAGCATACCACAACAATGCCTAGTGAATACATTGAAACCTTCCGGCTATGTCAGCATGTATTAGTATCAGCATACCACAACAATGCCTAGTGAATACATTGCTAGGATGCTTTGCCCTTCTTTTTATACTTGTTAAGGAGGAACGTGCCGGAGGTTCTCCCTAGCTAGTAACAAAAATAATTTTTCATGTGAGTTTTGTTTTCATGAGAATTATTAAGCATAATTAACAATGCCTCGAAAAAATATTTGTCTTTTTTCTTCATGAAAATTATATAAAAGGATAAGTCGACACGATCAATAATTAGAGCAAATTTAAACATTACATTCATATATAAACATCTAAAAACATAGAATGACATTAATATATAAACATCTTAATATATTCATGTGTGATAGTAGAAAAAATACAAAAAAAAAGAAAAGAGGAATGATTCTAGATGAATCATTATCCTTGCTTTCACGTAAAATTCATGTTATCGTTAACGTTCAAAGTCTATCATTTGTGTCGCATATATTCCTCATCATAACTCATTTAAGTAAAAGAACTTTATAAAAACAAAAGAATAAGAAAATATGGTCCATAGGATGAAGTTAATGATCACAATTGAAATTCAAAATATTTACAGCGGGAACTTTTTTGAGTAGTTATAAAGTGAGACCTAGATAATTAGTTAATTAATTGTTTTTTGTAATGTATACAAAAATTTTAAATATTGTTGAGGGGTTTTGTTGCGAATATTATTTGAATATGTATATAGTTAATATTCAATTTCTATTCCAAAATGCTATCACTATAATTATTCTTATTAACAAATAAACTGTCACTCTACATACAGCTCCTGTATACATATGACGCATATATATATATATATATGATATGTATGTGATAGTGGTTGGAAAAAAAATAAAGCAACAAAAAAACTTTTTGTTAAAGCTAAAAGGTCAAATATACCCTTGCTTGAAGAACAAAAAGTGAAAGTAAAGTATCCCCTCTTCTAATTATAAACTAGTTTGATGAATGTTCGATGGACGTACGTGCGCGTAAGTATGTACTGTTAGGTTTTGTTGGATTTTATGATTAAAATAAGCAACAAAAAATTGAAATTAATTCCCACAAAACCCTCGCAGAATCCATACAATTCGATTAGATTAATAAGAAAGTCATTGAATCTTACCAGAATGACAAAAAGGGCAAGATTTCTGGAAGGAAGAGAGCGGGTTTACTCTGGTGACACCCTAACTCGAGCTTTGCGTATTCGGGATTAGATTTAGACGTTGTTACTCAGAGCAATGCCCTCTGCAAGTATCCACACGAACAAACTCTCTCAAAAACGAATTGGTGTGCTAGCACTCTATCTTTACAATAAATGACTCTCTCTCTAATTTTAAGGTTTTTAATGTTCTCGCCTTTTAGAATAATAGAATGCCTTCTTTTTCTTAATTCGGCTAGAAGCCTTAAAATAGATATATAAATATATATCTATTGATTTCGAGATAGAGTCAGATTTTAACTAGAGTAAGCTGTAATTCAAATATGATTCAGAGAATCTAGACAATGTCGTAATTCGAATATGATTCAGAGAATCTAGATAATGTCTGTAATTCGAATATAATTTAGAGAATCTAGATAATGTCAGATTCAATGAACCTAGACATATCTAGTACATCGAATCTGAACATTACCAGGTTTATTGAATCTAGACACAGTAAACCCAAAATTCGTTTTTGGTCTGTTCTAAGTGTATGACCCTGTAGGTTCATATAACGTTGGTAGTAGGCTTGAAATTCTCTTTCTAGCCCACAAATCATAAGCGGCCTCTAGCAAGACATTATGATTATCTAAGTTATGTGAATGTCAATAATCCGACATAACCTAATCCACAATAAGTATTAAGATCCTTTTGTCACTAGATACCTTGATTGAACATAAGGCATAGTTTATGTCATCCTTATACTATTCAATCATATTATTTCTCAATCTTAAGTAGACTAATATTGATAACTCTTATCAATTCATTCCAGTATGGCCATACATTTTACTTCAATCTAACTTATCGAGGGGCCCATAGATATCTTTCTCATAATAAATGAAGAACAAATTCCTTCTTAATCACTCATATTCCTCACATGATTCACTCTATATCCAACAACAATCAATTCTATCATCCTGTTAAAGATAATGTTAGATTGTGTCAAAATATAGAACTTGTCATGTAGAAAACCATGGTGATTTCAAGTCAGAGGACTAGGATAATACTGTTGTGATGAGAATCACTTATAACAATTATCCATGCAGTATTCTTATAGCGGGTTGATCCAACACATCATTTCTTAAATATGTATCTATGAGTTGACTTAGTATCTCATACACATAATTAGTAAAACATAATCATCAATCAAACTTCATACTAGTCTTCATTTATTATTATCCCAATAATAATGACCAACTAGGGATAATTTAAAATAGAATTCAATTTTTACCTAAGAGTTTTATTGTCAAGTTACATACTTGGTGACCTTAAGCAGAATTAACTATTCATGGAATTAGAATAAAAAACAACTAATGAAAATGCCTCTTTATTAATAAAATGCAAATGTAGGGAAGTCAAAATATGGTCATTACATAATCGGCCTAGGGCACATCACTAACAATCTCCCACTTGCACTAGGCCCAATCAATATTGTATCTAATACCCATTGACCTAGTATGACTCTCATGCTTAGGCTGTGGAAGAGGCTTAGTGAGTGGATCAGCAACATTGTCATTTGTAGGTACTTTGCATATCTTCACGTCTCCTCTCTCAACGATTTCTCAAATGAGATGATAATGCCTGAGTATGTGTTTAGATCGCTGATGTGATCTAGGTTCCTTAGCCTATGCTATGGCCTCATTATTATCACAATACAAGTTTACTGGATCTGATGTACTAGGAATAACACCCAATCTAGTAATAAAACTTTTTGATCCAAACTGTTTTCTTAGTTGCTTCTGAGGCGGCTATATACTCAACTTTTGTTGTAGAATCAGCAACGGTGTCTTGCTTTGAACTTCTCTAGCTCACTACACCTCCATTCAAACAGAACACATAACTTGACTACGATCGAAAGTCATCCTTGTTGGAAGCTGGCATATGTGTAACCACTTACCACAAGCTCATCTTCCTTTCCTCGATACAGTAAGAATGCATCCTTAGTTCTTCTCAAATATTTAAGGATATTCTTGACTGTTGTCCAGTGACTTTCACCTAAATCTGATTGGTCTCTACTGGTTATGCTTAAGGCATATGAGACATCAGGTCGAGTACATAACATTGCATACACGATAGATCCAATTGCAGAAGCATAAGGAATCTTATTCATGCAGTCTCGCTCATCCTGTATCATTGGACACTGAGTCTTGCTGAGACTAATTCATGTGACATAGGCAAGAATCCCCTCTTGGAATCTTGCATACTAAACCTATTCAATACCTTGTCAATGTATGTACTTTAACTTAGGCCAATAAGCCTCTAGATCTATCCCTATAGATCTTGATGCTTAGAATATAGGCAACTTCACCTAAGTCTTTCATTGAGAAACAATTCCCTAACCATGTTTAACATTTTGTAGAGTAGGGATATCATTTCCAATGAGTAATATGTCATCAACATATAGCACCAGAAAGACTATTGCACTCCCACTAACCTTCTTGTAAACAGAAGGTTCATCTTCATTTTTAATGAAACCAAACTCTTTGATTGCTTCATCAAAATGAAGATTCCAACTTTGAGATGCTTGCTTCAATCCATAAATGGATCTTTGAAGCTAGCAAAACTTTCCAGAATTCTCAAGACTAACAAAACCCTCGGGTTGTGTCATGTACACATCCTCAAGTAGGTTTACATTAAGAAACACTGTTTTGATATCCATTTGTCAAATCTCATAATCATAGTATGTAGCTATGGTGAGGAGAATTTGAATGGATTTAAGCATAGCAACTGGTGAAAAATTTCATCATAGTCTATACCATATGTTTGTTTGAAACCTTTTGCAACCAGTCTTACCTTAAAGGTATGTACATTGCCATCTATGTCTATTTAATTTTTAAAAACCCATTTGCACCCAATAGTCTTTAAACCATTAGGCGGATCAATCAAAGTCCATACTTGATTATCATACATGGATTGCATCTCTGACTTCATGGCTTCTAGCCATTTATCACAATCAGGGTTATTCATGACCTCTTGGCAGGATGTGGGCTCATTTTGATCCACAATCATTACATCATTATTATCAGTTAAGAGAAATCCATATCTCGTAGGGCTCTGACGTGTTCTACCAGACCTCCTTGGGCCTTGTGCTACTTGTGTAGACTCAATAACTACTTTTTGATCAAGTTGAGATTCCACAGGTGGTTCAATGCTATTTTGTGGTTCTTGAATTTCTTTAAGTTGAACTTTACTCCCACTGGTTCCTTTAGAAATGAATTCTATTTCTAAAAAGACACCATTCCAAGCAACAAACACTTTGTTCTCAGAAGTATTGTAGAAGTAATATACTTTAGTTTTTTTAGGATATCCCACAAAAGGCATTTGTCTGATTTAGGTGCCAATTTATCTGAAATTTGATGCTTCACATAAGCCTCACATCCCCAAATCTTAAGAAAAGACAAACTAGGCGACTTTCCTGTCTACATCTCATATGGTGCCTTTTGAACCGCTTTTGATGGAACTCTGTTCAGTATAAACATAGCAGTTTTTAGAGCATATCCCCAAAAGTATATTAGAAGATCTGATTGACTCATCATAGATCGAACCATATCCAATAAAGTTTGATTTCTCTGTTTAGACACACCATTCCATTGTGGTATTCCTGGTGGAGTTAATTGTGAGACTATCTCATAATCTCTAAGATGATCAATGAATTCTTGGTTTAAGTATTCATCACCTCGATCTAATCGAAGTGCTTCAATACTTTTACCAAGTTGATTTTGTACTTTATTTTTGAAAATTTTTAACTTTTCAAAAGATTTAGATTTTTGTTTCATTAGATAGACATAGACATATCTACTAAAATCATCTGTGAAAGTAACGAAGTACTGAAAACCTCTTCTAGCAATAGAACTTGATGTCCACATACATCAAATGAACTCAAAAGCCCATGTTGATAGAGTTTTGAAATACGTTTCTCATTTATATGACCCAAATGACAGTGCCAAAGATAAGTAGGGTTTAAATCTTTAGATTTAAACTTCCTTTTCTTAACATTATAGATGGACTTTTCATTTGTGTTTTCAATGTTCAGAACATAAAGACCATTTTTTCGTGGAGCATATCCATAAAAATTGTTATCCTGGTAAATAGAGCATTTATTATTCCTAATAATAAACTCAAAATTTTTCTTGTCCAAACAAGAAATAGAAATAATATTCCTACTCATAGCAGGTGCATAATAACAATTTTTTAAACTTAAAACAAGTCCACTAGGCAAAGTCAACTCAAATGTTCCTATAGCTAAAGTAGCAACTCTTGCTCCATTTCCAACTTGTAGGTCCACTTTGCCTTTAGCCAAAATTCTACTCCTCTTAAGACCCTGCACATTAGTACAAATGTGAGATCCAGATCCAGTATCTAATACCCAGGAATAAAAAGTAGACAAATTAACTTCTATAACATAAATACCTGAAGGAGTAGTCGCACTACTCTTCTTGTGACGTCCAGCCCGAGCGTACTTCCTCAAGCCTCCATAGGACCCACCTTGCGGGGCCCCTGGACTTATGGCTCTTATTGGTAGACCATCCCCGTTCCACCCACTCATCCGTATTGTCCCCTTTGGGGCCCTCTAGCCCCTCAAGGATTTCTTTCGTGTCCCTCGGGTTTGAACCTCAAACCTCCCTTAAGAGGTTCTTATTTCCTTCTCGAATATCAATTGAGCTACTAGGTTCGAACCCGAAGGACGCAAAAGAAATCCCTGAGGAGCCAGAGGGCCCTAGAGGGGACAGTACGGATGAGTGGGTGGCACGGGGATGGTCTACTAATAAGAGCCATAAGTTCAGGGGACCTGTAAGGTGGGTCCTATAGAGGCTTGAGGGAGTACATCCAGGCCGGACGCCACAATAAAACGCGTGTTTTATTGTGGCGTTCGACTCGAGCGTACTCCCTCAAGCCTCCATAGGACCCATCTTGCAAGACCCCCG
>CAMOHE010054386.1:0-15949 GCA_946598075.1 Artocarpus hirsutus | reverse complement strand
TCCCTGAGGAGCCAGAGGGCCCTAGAGGGGACAGTACGGATGAGTGGGCGGCACGGGGATGGTCTACCAATAAGAGCCATAAGTCCGGGGGCCCCGTAAGGTGGGTCCTATGGAGGCTTGAGGGAGTACGCCCAGGCCGGACGCTACAATAAAATACGTGTTTTATTGTGGCGTTTGACTCGGGTGTTCATAACAATATTCGATTTGCCTGTTTCCTCCAGATAGTATAGCCCATCTCTCTCCTTAGCAAGTCCAATCCTCTTCTCCTAAGCCTGGTTCTGAATTAGACAATGGGAATGATAAAAAAACACATTACAGTTTAAATCATGAGAAAGTTTTTGTATGGATATCAAATTGGTGGATAATTTGAGAACGTGGAGCACTTTTTTTGTGTACAAGGAATGGGCTAATATGGATATCTTAGGCTAGCAACTGTGGTGAGGGAACCATCTGCGACTATTATTTTCCGACTGCTTGGGCAGGGTGTATATGTGCTAAAATTTAGTGAAGAGTGAGTCATAATCAATGGCTCCTAAGTCAATAACCCATAAATTCCTTAGACATGTATATGAGGCATTTAGGCTTTGAGAAACCGAGAACTTACTCAAGAATGCAAGAAAGCATGCACCTGTGGGCTTCTCCAATGATCCTAGAAGTCCTTTTAATTTTTCAATCTCCTCTTTATTGAGCTCTCCTGAACTCGGATACCTTTCCTGACTCAATTGGTTCTGGCTCACAATGATATAGGCTTGGCCTCGACTCCTTTGTTGTTCTCCCTATTGATTCCACTCCTTACTCGGTGGTTTTCCGTTCAATTTCCAACACCTTTCTCTTGTGTGCCTCGATTTTTTGCAGCAAGTACACCAAGGAATTTCTCTATTGTCTTGGCAAAAGGACTTCGACAAATCTGCCTTTCCAATTTCCTTCTGTGAATATTCAAAGCTAGCCACCATTGCAAATCCTTCTATGGTTTGGGGTTCGAGCATAACCCCCTAGCGGCTTTCTTTGGCACGAATAAGGGAAATGGCTTCAGTCAGAGACGGCAACTCATCTTTGCCAAGAATCTAGACTCTAATTTGATCAAAATCAGCATTAAGACTTGCAAGAAAGTAAATAGACACGGTCTTTTTTGATAAAGTTCTTTAAGATTGCAGCATCTTCTGAGCATTTGGTCTCAATGCACCGATAGTGGTCGAGCTCCCGCCACAGATTTTGTAATGAGTTTGCATATTCAATAACTGTTTTGCTGCCTTGTTTCGTTGTTTCGACTTTGACTTTTATCTCAAAAACTTGTGCTGCATCACGTGCCTTAGAGTATGTTTGTCAAACGACCTCCCAAATCTCTTTAAAAACATACAAGTGTCACCGATTTCCAGTTTCATAGAGTTCCACAACCATGACATGATCAGGGAATCTACTTTATCCCACACATTGAATTTTGGGTCGTCATTCCTTGGTCTTGTCCCTAGAAGGTGACTCAGTTTACCCTTCCCTTTCAAATATGTTCAAACAAATTGAGACCACTTAAGGTAATTTTTTCCATTTAACTTATAAGCAGCTTGAAGATTCTGCAAGTCTCCAACGGTCTAGTGGTGTGTACTGACTTTTTTAGATTGTCCAGCATTATTTGAAGAAGTGGTTTCAGACATGCTGAACTGGGCCTAAGAGACAAGGAACAGTATTTGACAAAGAGCAATAAAGGCCCAAATATAAATAATCAGCATGGAAGAAATGAGCAATGAAGGCCCAAAATTAAAATCTCCCAAAAAATAGTGGTCAGAACCTAGAAACACGATGTAGCTGGACATCGACGATAGCAACAACAAACAACAATGACAGAAAGAGCAATGACGACAACAGACGACGGCGACAGAAGGAGCAACGACGGTGGAGGGTTAGACGTCACATGAAATCTGAGGCGTTGAAGCCCTAGGTTTTGATTTTGACGGTGATAGTTCTAGGTCACGCGATTGTTGAGGCTAAGAAACCGAGTCCTGGGTCGTGCGATTGCTAAGGCTAACACCCTAGGTCGTGATTCAAACGGCCGTGTTGTGCTGCTGTGGCAAATGTGCGGTGAGAGATGGTCGTCGATGAGCGGAAAGCGACGAAGATCGTCAGAGGGCAATGGGTTGCAGGCAACAATGAAGGTACGGCGTATAATCGCAACATAGGTCAAAAACTTAAAAAAAAAAAAAAGAAAAAAAAAACTTAAGAACAAAAACAACAAGATTTCGATTTTCCTAGCTCTCTAATACAATATTGTTTTGAGAGGAAAAATCACACATTATTAGGTGAGTCTACACAGCTTACATACACAAAAATGAGCTGATTTATAGGTATGAAAAAAATCTATTAAATAATTACACCATAATTCTAGCAAGTCAACTTTATACTATCCTAATATAGTACACCCGAGTATTTCAAGTATAATATATTGATTTTTCAACACACTATAATTTAAAATCTACCATGATGCAAACAAGAAAATACAATGGACAAGTGTAAAATATAAGGATACCTGAACATAGGTGTTTGCTGCAGGTACGACATCTGAATTCTTTGCCAAAGTAAAACCTGAAGTGCATTTATTAGTCACTGAATTGCCTACCTACGGAACGTCAAAGCATCAGCTAACTCTAACTTCCTAATAAAATTTAACCATGTGCTCAAGTGAAACTATGGTCAGGTTTATATTACCAATCAGAGCCCATGGGCCCAAAAATCTTGTAAACAAGAGCATCAAGGAGCCACAAGCCAATCCAACAAAAAGCAAAACAGATATGTGATGTTGCACTTCTTTTTTATCCTGCAGCGGTAATAGATTGTCAAACAATGGAACACAAAACATGGGAAAGACATTCAAAATATAAATCCATAATGTTACTTGTTAAGATCTACCATAACAAATTATTGCTATACAAAGGTCTATACACCCAAACAAACGTAGAAAAAAGAGGTAACAATCTTTGAACAAACTCTTTTCTCCCCTTCAAGTTCACACCCTATTCATCAGGTGAAGTTATGATCACCAAGTACTTACATTGACAACTTCGTGAAAGCACTGAGATAGTCTCTCATTCTACCTTCTAGAAAACTAATCATGTCCAGTAGAAATATCTCACATAAGGCATACAGAAAGATCAAGATAATGATTGACAAAATTAGAAAACAAAAAAAAAAAGTCCCTTTTTAACGGCTGACCTGCTATCCCAGCTGAACCAACATCGGGAAACTTGTGAATTCACTGCAAACCATCAACCCAACTAAAAAACAAAACTACAAACTCTAACACTGCAGTGGAATGTCCTGAACTTAGCTCGAATCATACACAGAGCTGGAACTGAGGCCTAAAGCATATAAATTTACAAGGACAATGGAATTGAAACAATACAAAAAAATTATTTTTAACTTTTTAATAATCTCCAAAAATTTATAGGGCTACTGACTGTAACTTTCTTGGAAGCCTCGTGGCTCATGTAAATAACAAAATCCAGGATTATATATCCACACATCGAACTATAACAACCTAAGTTTTCTTAGACAGTAGAGTTGAAACAATATGTTAAAAAATTATTTCATTCCCTTTTCAGTCTCCTAAATTTGTAGCTCTACCAACAGTTGCTCGCTTGAAAGCCTCATAGAAATAACAAATTTAAGTTTATATATCCTAGATCGAACTGTCATGAAGGCAAGATTACCTCCACATCCGAAAGAGAAAATAACCTGTCTAGCAAGTGAAGTGGCAACCATATTCGAAGTAGCAATAGAAAGAAACATGAACACGTAACTCAAACTATCACACAAAACTGTCCCCGGCCCTGCACATATAGAAGCATTCAAAAGATCAAACACTTTTTCGACATCTCAGGTTCAAACATGAGGAATCAAAGTCCAAAAATATGATTGTAAGCATTCCCCAATTACCTAAAGCGGCAAGCTCAATGGAGCTTCCTTGTCCAACAACCACCGTGTCAATGAGACTCATGAGTGGACTGCAGATCCAAAGCCCAGTCAGCGGTCCGGTGAACATCGCGATCTCTTTCATCTGACTCCACATCCCTTTACACTCCAAGTCCTCTCTCTTGAGCTCCGCAATTCCCTCCTCTCCTTCATCTCCTTCAACGAACGCCGTCGACGGAGTAGAATTATTACCAATATCTTCTTCTCCGGAAATTCTCCGATCATCGACGAGACTTTCTTGGCCGGCGATGGCGCAACCAGGTACGAAATGACACCGTGGAGAGGAGAATCGCAGTCTCGGAGGGCAAAGAGTGCTCGATAAGTGCGGCGAGAAAGAGAAAGCGTGATTGTTGAGGTTGAAGAAGGTCTGAGTCCCGGCGTTGAGCTTGAGCCTAGGGTCTTGGAGGAGTGGCATTTGAAGTTGGGCCGCCATTTTTCTTTTTGTAGAAAAATAGGGCAGAGTTTTCTTTCTCTGCACCAGAAATTGGAAATAATAAATTAAAAAAAAATGGCACCACACATAACTGGAAGAGGTTGGAGGAAAATAACGGCCGGCTATTATAAAGTTAATATATGTTATAATAAAAAAATACAATATAAAATTTTAATATGTTATAGTTTTTAAATTTAAATTAATGATTTAAACTATTTTTTTAAATATTTTATAAGAATGTGTGTAAAAAAATTAGTTGAAACTTAAAATTGTAATATATGATAACTTTATACAGTAACAAATTTTTACTTTTTATTGTAGCAGATTTTACATTATAGCAAACTAAACTTGATTCTAACATTGTTTCTAAACAAATCTTAAAAGGTAAAGCATGTGAGCAGTTTATATAGTTTTGACTTCTATACGATCGAATGAAGCCACGTGGATGTTTGGCGGCCTTTTCCTCCAACCTTTTTCAATTGCTTTCTTTTTTATTTTATTTTATTTTTAATTTTAGTGTGGTACTCTAAAATTTCCCACCAAATTGAGTATAACTATCGAAAAAAAGAAAATTACACGTCAAGCCACACTTAAAAAAAAAGTGTTTATTTATGCTATATTTAAAGAAATGTCACACTACTATTCATAATACATGTTCAAGTTGTGTCACACTTAATATGTGTGAAATTTATTAAAAAAATGTTTTAAAAGACAACATTTATAAAAATTTCTCAAAAAAAATTCCGTATGCCACCTAGCAACAATGCTGAGTGTCAGTAGGATGGCACCAGTTCTCTGCCTTATCACCTAATTGTTGAAAATTCCAGCACCGTGACTTTGAAATTCTGACATTATGCCGATACCAAACATTTATGAAATTCACATATTTCTCACTTTTATGTGTGTCCTTTGACTTCAAACATTTGAGAGACATATTACAATTTCTTTTAGAATTCTCACTAGATTGTAATATTTTTTCATATTAAACAACAATAAACCATACATACAATAAAGTACGTTTCGATTTTAACCTTCAAATAAAGATACTTTAAAGTATTCACAAGATAAAGGTGTGCTATGCATTAAACCATATCTCTTAAGCAAATACCGAAAATACATCACATATGAGCTATCTCAGTTTCAAATTATGTTCCAATCGTTAAGCACGATTAAGTTTTTGTGCTCTATCCTAGATTCGTGAATATTTACAAGACTAAACTACGATCTTGTTAGAAACAACACCATTTCTTGTGTTCATTTAAGTAAAGTTTCAATTCATATCTCTAGCTACTTGAGACTTGAACTTCATTAAGAGTATATACTCAACCTAAATACATAGTTATTTGCACCGAACATTATGGAAAGGACAAATAAATTTCAGTGCCAAACTGATCACTAGTCAGTGACTTGTTTTATCCATTTAACTATAGAACAGTAGTACAACTATTACATTGTTGGGTTACTATCATCGATGACTCTTTGTAAAGGTTTCAGCCTCATTCCACTAGATGTGTCCTTGTCTAAGTCTCTCAATAGATCTTTCATCAAAGGATATGCTAGGTTTTTGTTAATACTAATTAGAGGTGTCAATTTGGGATAGCCAGTGGCCCATCTCTTTTAGCTTAGGCCCCGCCTGGCCTTGCCTAAGCCACATATCGGACCAAAAATATAGGCCCAAACTAGTCGGGTCTGGCTGGTTTGGTTAGATAATTTCTTAATTTTTTTCTAAAAATTCCCTTATAAAAATTCAGACAGCTAAGGCCCAACCCTAGGCCCATGAGGGCTTCAACCTTGGCTGGGCGTCCCTTGTCATCAATTGGACTGGGCCAGCTCGATTTCTCCTTTTATCTCATATAGGCGAGGTTGGGCCAAACGACACTAGTTGACATCTATAGCCCTAACATAAACAACATTAATAACACCATCTATTGTTAGTTATTTCATATATTTATGTCTCCATCTAATATGTCTCAGCTTTCCATTATACACTTTATTACAAGCTTTACACAAAGTAGCTTCACTATTGCAGTACAAAGAAATTGTTGGCATTAGTTGTAGCCACAACTCAATATCAAATAATAAATTTTTGAACCATTTTACTTGCAGCAACATGTGCTATGAACTCAAACTCTATTATTGAGTAAGTTATGTAAGTTTGTTTCTTGGAAGTCTAAGATACGGCTCCTCCTATAATTGTGAAAATCCAATTGGATGTGGATTTATTGTCACTTATATTAATTATCCAACTAATATCTAAATACCCTTCTATTACTACTGGATAATCATTATAAAACAAATCTAAATTAATGGCCCTTTTGAGATAACCAAAAATCCTACTAATTGCATTCAAATATTCTGTGCTTGAGTTACTCGTGAACCTTAAGATTTTGCACATAGCAAAAGCAACATTTGGCCTTGTGCAATGCATTGCATACATTAAGCTATCAATTACACCAACATACTTTAGCTATGTTACCGCTCTACCAAAATTTTTTAGTGATTTAATACTAGAATCAAATGGGATATTTGTCTCTTTGAACCTTAAATGATTGCATTTAAGAAGCACTTTCTTGCTATAATGAGATTGGTACAATGAGTAACTCTTAGTGTACTTTTTCACTTTTACACCTAAGATAGTATTGCCTCACCAAGATCTTTCATCCTAAATGGTGAAGTTAGACACTTCTTAGTGTCATTTACCTCTTGCACATTTGTTTCAAAGAAAAACAAGTCATCAACATATAAACAAATATTTACACCAAACTCATTTGTAAATCTAGAATAAATACATTTATCAGCATTTTTATATTTAAAACCATAAGACAAGATAATAGGGTCAAATTTCTCATGCCAATGTTTTAGTGCTTACTTTAAACCAAAAAGTGACTTGATTAACTTTCATATCTTCTTTTCATTTCTAGTCAACACAAACCCCTCGGGTTGTTCCATATAGACTTTCTTAGCAAGATCACCATTAAGAAAAGTTGTTTTTACATCCATTTGGTGCACATGCAAATTATATATCGATGTAATTGCAAATGGCACTCTAATAGATGTTAATTTAGCTACAGGAGCATAGTATCAAAATAGTCTATACCATATTTTTGTTTAAAAACCTTTGCTACCAATCAAGACTTAAATATTTTTTATAGACCCATAGGTATTGTACTTCCTTTTAAACACCCACTTGTTTCTTGTTGATTTCGATTCTTATTGGAGCTCAACCAAGATCTATGTTTGATTTGACATTATTAAATCAATTTCATCATTTACAGCCTCTATCCAAAAAAAAAAAATCTCTAGATGACATGGCTTCATTAAATGTCTTGGGATCTTCCTTAATATTCAGCAACAACGGCATTTGTTGAGTATACTATTTTTATCTCATTCAACGAAAAAGGCTAAAGCTTGAGATGAAATCAAATTTGGAGCTAATGTCTTTTCTTTCCTTTCACATTGACCTTGCCTTGGTTCAAAAGATGTCACAGACTCTTTTCTTTTATTGTTAATGAAGGTACCAAAAGCTAAGTCACATGATTGATCAATATTAGATTTTAATTTAGTTGTGGAATCAATGCTAAATTTATTCGTGATAAATTCAACATATTTTGATTCGACAACATTAGATTCTAGGTTTAAAGACATATATGCCTTGGAATTTTCAACATATCCTACAAAAACACATCGAATTTTTCTTACATCTAACTTTGATGATTTAGAGTCATGCACTCTATAAAAGGCTAAACTGACCCACACTCTCAAATACATCAAGTTTAGTTTTCTTCCTTTCGATACTTCATATGAAAAATCATGTATTTTCGTAGAAGTGATCCTATCATGAACATCACATGTAGTAAGTAATACTTTCCCTATAAATGATTTGGTAAATTAGCATTAGGAAGCATAAAGTTAATCATATCAGTAAATATCCTATTTTTTCCTTTAGCCAAACTATTTTGTTGAGGAGTAAAAGAAGCTGATTTTTGGTGAATAATACAATACTCGGCTTGCCATACATCAAATTCATTTGAACAGTATTCTTCACCTCTATCACTTTAAACTACTTTTATTTTTCTTTCTTTTTTATCATCAACTTTAGCTTTAAAAAGTTTTTACTTGTGAAAAAGCTTCATCTTTTGTTCTTATTAAATACATATAAGTGTATTTAGAACAATCATCAATAAAAATGATAAAAATCTTTACCTCCTTTCGTCGAAATTCTATTGTACTCATAAATATCGGTATGAATTAAATCCAATAATTGAGTACCACAATCGACTCTAGGAAATGGTATTTTAGTCATCCTTGTGTGTATGCAAATTTCACATTTATATTTTTCACCTTTGCAATTTATCAAACCATGTTTAGACATATACTTCAAATGTCTAAATTTCAAAGGTACTAATCATGCATACCAAATATCAAAGGAGTCAACAATATAAATAGAACTCAAAACATTATAAATATCAATACTAAATTTGAATATATCGTCACAAGTGTACCTGTTTCCTACAAAGGTCCTATTCTTTGAAATGATACAATTATCACCGTCAAGTAGAACTTTGAGCCCATTCTTATGCATAAGACTTGCAGATACTATATTTTTTCTAATTTTAGGTACATGAAATACCTTATTCAATGTCATTTTCTTCCCGAAAGTAAATTTAATATCTATAACTCCTTTTTCAGCAATAACTATTATGTCATGATGCCCTATTAGAACTGTTTGTTCTTTCTTTTCCCCTATATAGTTGTCATTATAAACATAAATGGTAGCACTGAATTCAAGCCACCAATTGTAGGACTTTAAAGTTGCAACCATGTTGAGTTTTGTAATTATGCCAATTTTTATCTGTAAGACTATTGCACAAATCTCTTTAGATTTCTCTTTGATGAAATTGGCTTTGTTGGATTAATTTCTTTCTTTTTCTTGTATCTATAATCACTTTGATGACGGCCTTTCTTTATGCAAAAGAAATAACTTTTGCAAAACTTTTTTTGGCCATTTTTATACTTCTTGAACTTCTTATAATTATTGACTTTGAAGTTCTTCTAGGATTTACTCGCTTCGGCAATGTTAACCTTAGAAAAATCAAGACTTTTCCTTTAGGATCATGAGACTTAGTTTCCTTTTCGATACTCAAGTGTTTGTGCAATTTCTCTAAAGTTTTGTCATCCCTCCTATGAAAAATATTTTTCTATAACCATTCCAAGTTTGGGATAGGCAATGATAGCCTCCACGTGGAACAATTTAGAGATTTCTTCTTTCAATTCACAAAACTCCGTAACCAGATCTTGTATCTCGTAAATTTGATCAAGAACAGACTTTGAATCTACCATTGAAAATTTGAAATATTTTAAGCTAAGGAATTTGTTCGAACCTTCTTTTTAGGTTTTTATATTTATATTCGAGTGCATTCCATATCTCCACTAGTGATTGTATCTAGTTGTAAAGATTATATAGCCTATGGAAAGTGTATTAAGGATGTGATCACGACACACAATTTCATCATTTTCTCACTTCTTTCTTACGGCCTTGACTTTATTGGAGTCGTTATCTTTTGATTCCAAAAGAGGCTCTAACTTAGGATCATGGAATATAGACAATTTTTTAAGACAGTTAGAAGGAAAACATTGTTCCTTTCTTGCAAGTAAAGTTGGTTCCATCGAACCGATCAAGTTGGACATTAGGATTGAGAAAAGAGGCCCTATTTTTCTCAAACTATACCACACAATTAGAACCTTTAGATTGTTGATGAATTTGGTTGAATATCTGAAAATAGAAGTGAGAAAATATGAAAAATAAGTGTTGAGTTTAAGATGTATTGGAATACTTTCCTTAAGGATTTATTTTGCCCCACTACAAAGTTTGCTAATGGATCATAACAACAAATTATCCCTAAGATATAACAAACTTAGAAAACTATAACTAGCAATATTATAGTGTTCAAGAACAATATATGAAATCTAGATTAATTGGAAATTTAATAAAACACAAGAGTGTCTTTTTATAAACAGGTACAACCATTGCAACTTATGCAATATTTCACGTAAAGGTATAACTATGCAAAGATATTTCTATTAGTAATAAGTGTTCAATTATATATAAAAGGGTACAACTAATCAACACAATGGTACAAAACAATACGAAATATATAGCATTTCTATATCAGCACTTTTAAGCAGGCGCTGCGGCGCCAACTTTCTGGCATTGTAGCACCAAATGCAATGCACTGCAGCACTTTACAACAATGAGCTAGTGCTACAGTGGGCGTAACAGGTGTGGTAGTGCCAGTTTCATGCTTTCTGGCCCTTATTGCTGAAAATTCCAATGCCATGGCTTCAAAATTCTAACGCTGTGACACTAAAAGTTGATACCAATCACTTTAAAATTAACATATTTTCTCTCTTTATGTGTGTCCTTTGACTTCAAACATTTGAGAGACGTATTACAATCTTTCTTACAGGTTTTCGACTAATCATGGTTGATTTTATACAACAGTGAGGGTAAGGAGGGAGGCCCGTGAAGTGAAGTCACTAAAATGAAGTCTTTTTTTTTATTATATCAAGCATATAAGTTATAATAATATTATGAAATATATTATATATAAATATTTATATTTTTTTAAACTGTAGGTTACATATAATATTGATATATCAAAATATTAATATTGATATTAATAAGAATTTATGATAGGAAAACTACAAATGGATATTCATTTATAAATCTCACTCAAGAAAAAAAATGTTCATTTATCAATCAAATCTTTTTGAATAAGAATTACAATCACTAATATATTTATAGAGAGGTAAAAAAACTTAGCTAATTTAAAATTATCCTACAAGATAACATAAGTATAATTTAAAATTAAATATTATAAATATAAATTAAATTCTACTAAATAAATTTAAAACTTAAATTCATAATATTTCTACTTTTGTGCATCGCCATTCTCTTTTATTTGAATAAATTTGAATCGTATGAGTTTTGAATTGATGAGAATTGTAAATCAGCAATTTGAATCGCAAGAAAATCTTTAATCTTAGTGTGGGGTTCTGAATGGAAAACTATATGGACTTAACATATGAGACTGTAAAATCGTCATTGTTGTCGAGAGAACTGAATAAACACGCAAGCTTTTGGATTATCACGATAAATAAGAGGCTTGAAAAAAACTCTATGAGGCATTGCTTAATGACGATTAGTTCTACTTCCTCGCAGTGTGCTAGGCAAACTAGGTAGCAAAACTACTTGTGAAATCTTGGGAATAGCAGGTGGAGTATCATTTGGATGCAAAGTAGGTGGCAAAGGTGCTCGCAGAGTTGGAGCTTGCACTTGAATAACTTGTGGATCGACAACGAATTCCGTCCTAACGTCTTGCTTTTTGGGGATTCTTGGCATTCCCGAACTTTGTTGGTTATATGGTGTTTGATAAATATGTTTAGAACCAACCTTTTCGTTTAAAACACTGTAGCATTTAGGAGCTTTATATTATAGCAACTTTTTGCTTTTTTACTATAGTATGTGAGAACTTTGCACCTCTAACCAAAAAGCTAGTTCTCATCATGCTTACCAAACACCCTATTAATGTCATCACCGCATCAAAGAGTTAAGTAACATGAGCATTTATTGTAGTCTTGAGTTTAACAATGTCAGCGATCAATTTGTTGTAACTTCATTGAAGCATCTAAAATAGTTTCTCCTAATCTTTCATCTTCACGTTGCGAAAATGATCACAAAAACATGATTTTTCATAGAAAATTAATTAAAAACAAGGAAAACGATCACAGAAACATGATTTTCATAGAAAATTAATTTAAAAAAGAGGATTGGGATAGAATTTAAAGTAAAGATAGAACTCAGAAAAAGAACAAAACCAAACAAGAAAATAGAATTAGAGGCGATAAAAACAAAATTAGAATCCAAAGGAGAGAATAAGAACTCCCATGAGGGAAAACCACTAATCAATATTCATTTATTAACCAACTCTTTATGAATAAGAATTACGTTTATTAATATAAGAGATCTAAAAATAAACTTAATTAATTAAAATACTCCTACAAGAATCATGTCTAATTTAAAATTGAATACCAAATATAAAATAAATCCTAATTGATAGCTTTAAATTTTAAATCCATAATATTCTACTTTTGTGTGTCATCATCTGAGCAAGAATTTGAAAAGGATTTTCAAATGCTATCTAGAGTGTATGCTTTCAGATAGTTGGTTTTTGTATGACGGCCAATCAAAGATCAGGGTATGCAACGAGTATCCTTGAGAGTAGGTCCTAATATACCCCATATGGGCCACTCAATAGGGTGGTGATGGTAAACATGTATGTACTAAGGAGTAAAAATATAATATGTTTTTAGAGACATTTAATTAATAAAAAGTTTATTTATTATTCATATACTAAATTATTGTCCCCTTTACATTCATATTTGTTGGATGTATAATAAGCAAATAAAAGTCTGAGACTGTCAGTCTAAACCTTTTGAATTAGGCATATGATAGGCAGATTATGTAAAAGATATGATTCTAAAGGTGACGGTCTAAATCATAAGATCCGTAATCGAGAGAATAAAGTTGGGCGTTTTATTCATACAAATATTGTTATGTTGTCTATATCCCTAACAAGAGATGATTTGTCTTGGTCATCGGAGGTGGACTCTGCGCATAGAAACATTGGTGCATTGTCATAGTTGATGATGTATTGGATCGGGACATAAAGTGTAATTGATTTGGATTAATAATTCTATCTCGGTAAATCAATTCACTTTAGATAATCATAGTTGTTGTATCTTAATCCTGAGATGAATAGTAGGCCTGTTGTCGTGACTTATAACTTTTGATGTGTCAAAAGGTGACATCCATAATTAATGATGGTGTGCATACCGATACGTTAGAGACATGATTCTTGATAGCATCGACTTGTTTTTCATAGATACAAAATCTATAGCTCCTCTTTAGAAGTCGATGATATCCTCTTATATGTGGTATCTTGTAATTGAAAAACTGGAACGCTTAACCATTTGGATACATGGTGTAAATGGTATACTATCTTTGGATGGTAAGTTTTTTGATAGTGAGATAATAGAACGTAAGAGAAAAATAATCAGGAAGGTAAGACATAATTTATCCTTAAGCCGATTACAGATATTCTATGGGGATACGATATATTATGATATGTCATGGAGACTTAGTTATTTGGGCTTCGTAATTCTATATAGTTCGAGAGTGCAGCTATAAGCTTTTAGTGGAGTAATATTAGAGTTGATAATTATGAAATGTATATTTGGAATGTTGGGTTTCATAATTATCGGAAGCTTGAACAATATAAGTCTATTAAGTCACTTTTGTTAGCTCATAATAAATCTTGTAACAATACAGCTTACTTTTAAAATAAATTGGTAACTTATGTTAAATTATTAGATTGGCTGAAATTCAATAGGATCAGAAAATTCATGTCCATTTATTGGTTGAATTAATTTTGTAAAAAATTAATTCAAGATAAACTTATTGAATTATCGAAAATATTTATTTTCCTAGAGATTATCTAGATATTGTTGTATTAATCAGATAGCTTCTCTATTGGGTTATTTGAATTAAAACTAAGGCTTTATCTAAAAAATCTCAGGTGGAAAATAAAAAAATCACAAGGATTATTGATCGTAAGTTTGACCTACTAATGGAGTAAGTTTGGCAAGCTGATTTGTCAGTTTGGCTTGCCGACCGAACAATAATCTGATCACATATTTTCATGCAATTTTATCATATATTGATCTAGATTTGGATTTTTGAGGCCTTATCTAATAATAACCAACCATAGAGATGACCTCTATAAATAGGGAATGAGACTCATAAGTTATTTAGATCATTTGAGAAATCAAAAGTGGGCACTCTAGTCTATAAGTCTCTAAAACTCACCTAAAGAGCTATTGTTCACAAATCACGAACGGTAGTTTTGGGTATTTCTCAATTGGTTGGAAAGAGAGTTACTTGGAAGAGCTGTACGTTGTGCGCCCACACACACTCTGATCGTGGATAGAGAATAGCAAAGAAGACTAGTTGGTTAAGGTTTTTCTAGAACACCCTTCTTTTCATCGATTGTAGGAGCTTTTCAGCAATTAAGGTTAGTAAAATCGGGTTAATTTATGTATATAGTGTGTGAAACTTTCATTTTGAAAAATACTTTAGTATAAAAAATTTTAAAATTTTTGTTGCGTATTATTTTTTTCAAGAGGTGATTATTCTGGCTTTGCACTATGCGTATATTTATCCTCCATACACTATCTATGAGAACGGTTTACGAACACATGGTTTATTGTTCATTTAATTCATTCAAATATTATTTTATTGAATTATTACGTTGAGTGACTATACTATCATGGTTTTTTTTTTCAATTTTTTATATTTTACTTAAAGAGACCGTCTCACAGAAAGGACTAAAAAAAGGGTATATGTAATGTCGTTCACTATTTATCATTGTCACGACCCAACCTTTCGAACTGTTCCTTAACACTTTTTTTTCTTACTAGCTATAAAATTTGGAACTATATTTTTACATACATACATAAAACTTTTTATTTTATGTATCTTATTTTCACATCATTATTTCCAAAAGAGAGTTTGAGATTGCTCACTTATCTTATATTCAACACTGTATCATACTCAGTATTTTGTTTTTAACATTTACATATCCCAAAATACATATTATACAACAAAAGAATTTCTATGGTGGTATCTATTGTAACGCCCCCCTTCCGGACGTTACAGATGTCGTTACATTCATTCGTTAAAACATTAACTTAAGCAAACTATTGTAATTAATAACATACATTTGAAATCATAGTTTGGAAAAGCATTCCCAGGATCTTTGCATACATTTTTTTTTTATATATACAAATACAATTTATAAGAAATTATAATCTTTCTTAATTTAAAACAATTTGCTTTTCCATAGACATTGTATAAATAGTTTGCTAATATCATTTAAAAATTAAATGGTCCTTTGAAAATCGAATAAAATTTCTTTGAACATGTCTCGGCCGGCAGGCCGAACTTTTAACTTCGGCAGGCCGAACTGAACCGGCAAGCCGAAGGTCACCCATCAGCAGGCCGTCCGAGGCCTTGCAAAATGAGGTTTTCAAAATTCACAAGATCGGCAGGCCGATGCTTGGCAACCGGCAGGCCGATTGGAAAACTTCGGCAGTCCGACCAGTATGGTCGGCAGGCCGAATTAAAAAATTCTTTTTTTTTTAAACAAGTTTTAAAACTTCAAATGCGGAAGAAAATTAATAAAAATACATTAAACAAACATTCACAAAATTTATAAAATTATATATCCTTAAAATATAAACATACTCAAATCGAAAAATCATAAAATGTTTCTTTAAAATTCTCTTTCCTTAGCGTTCTTCCATTTGCAAATCATCCTCCTTAGCTCACACGCTTGTCAGTGTCCTCCGCCTATTCCATCACTTTCTTACCCTTATCTGCAACATGATGAAAAACTTAAATAAGCTTATGCTTAGTAAGTACATGGTAATTCTCAC